>JAKUCV010003290.1:10098-53442 GCA_028386065.3 Turnera subulata | reverse complement strand
CCCCCCTGTAAGGACAACTGGGCGCACCCAGCGCACCAATTGGCCTCCAGCAGCACCAATCGTGCACCAATTTAACCAAACAATACCCAGACCGCAACCAAAGCCTTCCCACACAGCAATCATCCAATAACAAAGCCTCAGAACTCCCACCAAGCCAACCTTACCCACTGTCTAAGCCTGCAACACACTAGACAAGCCTATTGGCACCAAATCAAGCATAAATCTTAACCCAGCTACTTACCCCACCTTCTTTTGTGTGAGAGTGTCTTGGGAAACCTTGAAAAGGCTGAGTCCTTCTCTCCTGAGCTCTCTTCACGTTTTGGCAGAAATGAGGGAGTGAGGGGCTTGCTATGGCAGATTAGGCTAAGGCAAGCAGGTGACTAAGCAGCCACTTGCTGCCTTGGCTCCCAAAATCTGCCACCTAGTTAAAGCACCTCTCCACCTCAAGCTTGTTTTTCAACCAACAGAGCCAGGCCAGCTCGCCCAAACACAGCCCACACCTAACCCTCAATTAGTTTCCCAATCACTGATCACACACCCTAATCCACGATTAGGACTAATCCCCCGCTAATTAATCCATTTGGGTCAAATGTTAGTCAACCAAAGCCAATTGCACCAGCTCCTATCCCAGCACCATTCCTCATCAAGTAAAACACATAGTGCATCAATTACACGAGTTGTCACAGCTATTTTTCTAGAAAGAGAATTCATTTCTAGAAAGATCAGTGGGAGAAAAATAGAACTCGAAGAAGTTCGAGGTATAGAGGCTGAGATGGAACAAGGACAAGAACCACAAGATGTTGAGGGTGAAAAACTTGTGCCTGTAACACATGGACTACGTAGGTCTGATAGGACTCGGCATGAGCCTGAGAGATATGGATTTCTTATGACTCATACTGGAGACGTGATGCTCATAGAAGAGGATGAGCCCACTTCCTATCAGCAGGCTATTACGGGTCCAGACTCTAAGAAGTGGCTAGAAGCCATGAATTCAGAGATGGAATCCATGTATGAAAAAAAGGTATGGACCTTGGTTGATCCACCTGAAGGGGTAAAACCTATTGAGTGCAAGTGGGTCTTTAAAAAAAAGACCGACATGGATGGTAATGTGATTACCTTGGTATTGACTATGATGAAACTTTCTCACCAGTTGCCATGGTTAAATCCATCCGGATTCTGTTGGTTGTAGCAACATACCATGATTATGAGGTATGGCAAATGGATGTCAAAACCGCTTTCCTTAATGGAAATCTTTTAGAGGATGTGTACATGACACAACCTGAAAGTTTTGTCACTCCAGAAAATGCTAACAAGGTATGCAAGTTGCAAAGATCCATTTATGGATTAAAGCAAGCTTCTAGGAGTTGGAATCTTCGTTTTGATGAAGTAATCAAACAGTTTGATTTCATTAAAAATGAAGATGAGCCATGTGTTTACAAGAAGGTTAGTGGGAGCACTATCATTTTCTTGTTATTGTATGTTGACGACATTCTTCTCATTGGGAATGATATTCCAACACTACAGTCTGTAAAGACTTGGTTAGGAAAGAATTTCTCAATGAAGGACTTAGAAGAAGCTGCCTACGTGCTAGGTATAAAGATCTATAGAGATAGATCCAAAAGGCTTCTTGGGCTAAGTCAAAGTACATATATTGACAAGGTGCTAAAGAGGTTTAGCATGCAAGATTCCAAGAAAGGTTTCTTGCCAATGTCACATGGCGTATCTCTCTCAAAGAATCAATGTCCTAGTACATCTAAGGAGAGAGAGCGGATGAGTAAGATTCCTTATGCATCAGCAATAGGATCTATCATGTATGCCATGCAATGTACTCGACCGGATGTCGCATATGCATGAAGTGTCACAAGCAGATACCAATCTGATCCCGGTGAAAGTCACTGGACAGCGGTTAAGAACATCCTTAAGTACTTGAGAAGGACTAAGGATGCATTCCTTGTATATGGAAGCATTGATGAGCTTGTTGTAAAGGGTTACACAAATGCTAGCTTCCAAACTGACAGGGATGACTTGAGATCGCAGTCAGGTTATGTGTTTTGTCTTGGAGGTGGTGATGTATGCTGGAAGAGTTCAAAGCAAGAGACAGTTGCCGACTCTACAACTGAGGCTGAGTACATAGCTGCCTCAGATGCGGCGAAAGAGGCTGTTTCGATTAAGAAGTTCATAACTGAACTTGGGGTGATTCCTAGTATTGACAGTCCGATTGAGCTCTATTGTGACAACAATAGGACAATCGCACAGGCTCAAGAACCTAGATACCACCAGAGATCCAAACATATACTCCGACGCTATCATCTTATTAGAGAGATCATTGATAGAGGCGATGTCAGGCTGTGCAAAGTTCCTTCTGAGAAGAATGTAGCTGACCCATTGACTAAGCCGCTCACACAGCAGAAGCATGATGGTCATACTACATCCATTGGTATTAGATACATGGATGATTGGCTTTAGTACAAGTGGGAGATTGTTAGTGTAATATGCCCAAAAGTCAATCAATGGATGATTGTACATAGTCATATAAATACATTAAGGTTATTCTAATAAATATGTTTATGAGATAAACGCTTACACACATTTATAACCCTAGAATATTTTATATTCTTAAATGTCCCTAGTCGATTATTATTATGGATGGGTTGTAATAATAAATTAAGACTAGCGTATGTTGAGAATTATATGAGATATGACTTCTACATACGGGTACAAGTTAGAGAACTTGTGGACTGGACCGACCCAACATAAGAACACTACATGGAACGTTATATGATTGTCATTAGTTGTTCTTATATGTATTGTCCTTAGACCTGAGATCATCAAGGTTCCCGACATGTGAGTCATATACTTTGATATTACTCTTGGCTATTCGTAACTAAGTAGACCTTAGTGTAATCATTGGGTATATGATATAATGTGTAGTGGGTTTTGTATGATCAAGATGGAATTCGTCCAACCCATATAACGGGTATATTATCAGTTGGGCCTCTTGATAGAGTTGAACTGTAAATGCATGGCCATGCTCGGATTATGTGATATGGTGATATCATTAGTATCCGTTTTACACAGTTAACTCGGGGATCAAGAAACTTAGATTAAATATATACGAGAACGACTTATTCCATGTCTCGTGTTTAATCTTGATAATGAGACGAAAGGACGATGACATGTTCCGAGGCATAATGAATTAGTACTGATCTTGTCGCTTGGGTAGCAATGATGTGTTGCTAGACACCGCTCATTGTTTATAATTGTAGAATAAGATTTTACAATTATTGCCAAACGTTACAAGTGCCTACAGGGTCACACACTTAGAACTATTGATTCGAGCTGGTGGTTGAACCATGGTTGGACCGTGGTTCGACCAGGTGGTTGGACCATAGTTGGACTGTAGTTGGACCAGAGTCTCTTTGGTTCACTAATTGTCTGAATTATTAAACTAGAATTAGTGATGTGATGTGTTGATATATGATAATGTATTAGTGATAGACAAGATAATGGGAATCATAATCATGATAGTTGGTGGACCATTATGTTGGCCATTGTCTCTATTACTTTATGCATTAGTGGAGGTGGGTAATCAGATTTTCTTGAGCTTGCATTCTGAGTTTTTTAGACTTGTAAGAACACACACACACACTCCTTTCTTTGAGAAAGAAAGAAAACACCACAAACACAAGTTCTAGCTCCCGAAAATCTGCAGCTAGCACTGTTGCTCGGGAGTGCTCGGGTTGGTAATCGTGAGACGATTTTCGGCTAGTTATTGGCGGTTCGTGTGGATATCGTAGAGGAGCAGGATTTCTGTCTGGTTCTTGCTGATTCAACCAAACAGTTGAGTGAAAGATCTCAACCAAACCGGGTGCGATTTTTGTTTATTCGGTTTACTCTATTTCACATGGATCCTCCATAAGTACCGGGTCTTTGCACTGCATTTTGATTGTCAAGTTTGCATGCCCGGATACTTACAACTGCAATGGGGGGGTGATGTTGCTCCTTCGACAACCGGCAACAGTGGATCAGGCATGGATGAAGGCATCTCTTCCGGCGGAGACAAGTGACTCCTTGGATCTCGACAAATTTGGGTTGGTTCTTGTTGGTTGAGCCTCGAGTCTGGTTGGATCTCGCTCCCATCGCCTGGACCTAGTCAGGTCGGCTTAGATCTACTCGGATTTGAGTAGATCTAACTCGGATTGGCCTTGGATCTAGTACGATCCAAATAGATTTGGTCCTGATCTCACTGGAACGGGCTCTTTCCCCTCCCTCTAGTGACAAGCGCGAAGAGGTGTGGTGGTTGTAGCTTGATTAAACCTTGTTTCCACACTCTCCGGCCACTGTTTGGTTGCTAACGACCAGATCTAATTTTAATTTGTTGTTCTGCTCCCCTCCATGTCAGATCTTGTCGAATCTATCTCGGATCTTGTTGGATCCAACCTGGACCTTGTTGGATCCATCATTCTTAGAGTTTAACTTGCTCATCTTTTATTGAAGACTTGATGGATGTGAATTGAATGATCTTTCAATGGATCATTGAGCATAACTTTTTGTTTGATTCCCACAGACAACGCCAATTGATATAACTCAATAAATTTACAAAGAAAATCTAAACAAGCAAGCTTAGAATCAAAGATAAAGATTGGAATTTTATTAAGAGAAGCTTTGAGTGTTACAAGAGGAGGAGGAGAATATGAGGGGGAAGAAGAGTAGTTTTGTGTCTAGAATGACAATTCATCGGTTCCTTTATCATTTGCCCTATCTTTTCTATATATACTATGTGGATATGATGTCCTAAATCAGAGGGCTCTCCTTTATCCTTATCTACTCGATCTAACGGTGTTGGGTAGCCTGAGTTCTCATGTCCGTACCCACATGGACAATTGTAAGGTGCTTGTACCCGTACCCTCGTGGTCAGGTGTTAGGTCATCTCCCTTCTTTCTTCTAGGTTATTCCATATGTCGGGTTGGGCTTCCTTCTTTTAACATCAGACTTACTCTTCTAGGCCCTTTTCTCTTCTTAGAATGGGCCTGGTCAGATCAGACTCCACTTGTTTTATTCACATAATTGAGTTATTTTTCAACATATACAATGCATGTGAAAAATTTAATAGTTTAAATTTCTTATTTTTAGTTTATACATGAATTCTGAGGTCTAGCTTGTCTTGACTAATCTGAATCCCACCTAGGTCATACACTTGGTTATGATGAATAAGTTTTCCAATAGGAAATTTTTGCATACACGAGAACTCGAATCCGAAACTTCGCTGAAGTAGAACCAATTCGGAATCCGAAACTTCCCTGCAGTAGAACCAATTCTGAATTTTTTAAGTGTATTTTGTTATAAGTTTGGCTTCTATTCTTTTTTTTTTTTTCACAGAGAGGAGAAAAAGTATGTCTTGCTTGCGCAAGCAGTGCATACTCAATGTCAATCTTACATATTATTATTTTTTTCACTTTAAAGTTTTATCTCATCATGAATATTATAAGAAATCATACATGAGGTTATTAGTGATTTATGCATGTAGTAAACATGCTCTACGGTGCTCACACATCTTACTTGTGTTAATACCTTTGGCTAAGGTCATTAAAAATGGTAAAAAAGGTGTTTTATTCATTAACGAACTTGTCTATTCCCTACTTTGTAAAGTTTTGAACGTTGGTGTAAGTCATTATAGAATGAGTGGTATCGGAAAATTATCAATAATCACAGTCATCCACATCAGTACTCTCAACACTTTGGATAATGCTTTGGATATATATATTTTGAATTTTCGTTTGCATGGCACTTGTTGTTATTATTGATATGGTGTATTTTGGAAGTTTAGTTTGTGGAAGTTTGGTTTGAGTGCGTATAATTCAGATTGTTTTATATTTGGATTGAGCTAATCCATGTCAAGAGTAAACAATGGTGTTATTATGTGATGGTTCTATAACTTTGACAAACACATAATCCTAAATTATCTCCTATCTTGTAAACAATCCTTAATACAATATCTCTATGGTAGAAAACCATGATCTATAACATCTTTTTATAGAAAAAATAGTTTTTTTTTAACAAATACAATTTCTTATATCATTCATAATTAATTTGATAAATAAATCACTTATAAGTATTTACTAGTCCATAATAATGAGATATTAAACTATTAATTTAATCCAGTCTTAACTACTTATATTAATTCATCATATTCTCCTTCAAATTAATACGACAAGGATAATGAAATTTTCATAAAACCCATGAATATTTTGTAATGTATTAATATGCACCGACCATTAACTAGTTATAGTTATTTTAAAGGAATCTATAGAAATAGTAATTGGGAGGCAAATCAGTTATAGTTATTGTAAAGGCATCTATGGAAATAGTAATCGGGAGGCAAATCTTTGTGCGGATTGGTTGGCAAATTTGGCTTTTAAGTTTTCTCTAGGAATTTCTCATTTCGTTCATCCGCATGACGGGTTAGATAATCTGTTGCTTTCCGATGTACTTGGGAACATGATTCCCAGAACCATTTCTGTCTAAGCATTAATGAATCACCCTTCCGGATAAAAAAAAACATAGTAATAGGGAAAGGGAAGATAAAGAAAAGGGAGGAGTCAGTGCCATCTTGGCATTTGGTCTGTTATAAATAAAGTGATTAATGCGTTGTTTCTATGGTGTGCAGAAGAAAGAGAGCAGAAGAGGAGAAGAAGAAGAGCTGAGAATGGTTCAATTTTACTGCTTCAATATGTGTGGATATATATAAACACAGGTAGGTAGTACAGTGACATCCACGTTTTTATAATACTCCCCTTTGGATGTCATTGTGTATTGAATAGAATACGCTTAGGGAGAGCTGCCTCATTAAAAATCTTACCAAGAAAAACCCAGTGGGATAAAAACTTGGTGAAGGAGAAAAGAGTGCATTTCTACTCTCCCTCATTTTGGCCTCTCTTGATTTCTTGATGTCGTTGCATGTCAATCATCCTTGTCAACTTTTGGTGACATATGCTTTGTCCGATCACTTTTGATACATCACTACTTTAATGGGAGGCAACATTATCTTCATAATTCGTTGTTGGAACATCTTCCTCGCTATCTTGCTTTTGTGGTCACAACGATATAGTAGCTTCATGTGTAAAAAGTAGCATATGTTTGTCTGTACTTTATGTGGATCAAGTAAATGACCTGCATCTGCAAAACTAACTATATTCTCTTCGGGCTTACAGGGTTAATATAATATCACATTCATTATATCCCGAAGATGAGGGCACAATCATATCTTGCCTATAGGTTTATGTCAAAGCTTCAGGCTTTATGTTACTAGCAAGAAAAATTGCACTTTGATAGGGTACTTCAGGACCAATCTAATTCCTTTATGAGATTTTTCATCTCAAATCCTTTCTTGAAACATAGCACGGCATTCGGAAACTTCTTCAGGAGTTCTAATAATATTTAAATCACAAAAAATAGAAATTCACATATAGATATGAATCATCAACATAAGCAATAATAAATTCATGCATGTACTTTATACTATACATACCCAAATTGGTTTAAACCATGTAAAAATCTATTTAGCTTAATTTTGTATATTCCCAGGAATTAGTTACTTCAAGCAACTTGAATCCTTCAGGGATTCTCATGCATATGTCACGACTTATGGATCTGTAAAAATAGGCTATAACCGTATCCATTAGATGCATTTTTCATATATTGCCAGACTTATCAAAGATCGAAAATAATTGCATCCACCATAGGGGAGTATATCTCCTCATAATTAATACCAGGTCGTTTGGGTAAAACCTTGTGCGATGAGCCGTGCTTTGTATCTCACTATTATAATTTTCTTTTCGCACAAATACCCATTTACAATCGACCGGTTCTACACCATCTGGTGTACAAACTACAGGTCCGAAAAATTTCTCGCTTCACAAGCTAGTCTAACACAACCTTAATTCTATCTCTCTGTTTTGGTCAATCATTCTGCGCCTACATTCATCAATAGATGTAGGTTCATGATCCTCATTTTCTTTCATAATATTTAGCGCTATATAAAACAAATATTCCGTCGACGGTTATTTTACGTCGGTTCCATCTCATTCCTGACACTGTATAATCAATCAAGATCTCATCATTTTCATTTATTTCAGGTACCTGAGTTACTTCTGAAACTTTATCAATTGTGTCAGAAATCTCTTCTGGATGATTTTCCTCTCTTTGAGGATTTTTAATTTGAACCTCTACTGGAGGTCATATTTTCTCACTAAGGCCATCTTATCTCTTTGCTCCTTTTTCTCTATAGAGAATTTTTGTTTTCTTTTGGAACCGAGTATATTCCATGCTTCTGGCGTACTTTAGATTCATTTGCGTACTTTAATTGTTCTTCAGGAACATCAATTTGAACAGAAGCATTTAGCAGCAGGTATATAAAGTTTGGTCACTTTATTTAATTGTGTCTGGCAATTGATATCAATTTTTCTGCAAATGAATCATCTTTTGAACTTCAGGTTCACACAGATTTGTTCGAGGATCAATTACTATATATTGATAATGCATTTCAATAATCTCTTGATCCAACTGCTTATTCTCTCCCCCTGATGTTGGGTAAGCACTTTTATCAAATTGGCAATAAGCAAATCTTGCTGTAAATAAATCTCCAATCTCTAGTTAATGGTTTCAACTATTTTGTAATTGATAGAGATTCATACCCAACATATATTCCCAGTCCTCATTAAGGATCAATTTTACTATGCTGTGGTGGAGCATTCGGTACAAATATTGTACAACCAATGGTCCGAAGATGGGAGATACTGGGTTCGCGACCATGAACCAATTAAATGGGGAGATCTTATGATAACTTATTGGCCTGGTGCGCACAATGCTTGCTAGGTGCAAAATAGCATGTCCCCAAACAATAACAAGGGGTTTGCATCTCATCAATTAATGATCTTCCAATCAGTTGAAAAACGTTTGATATTTGGTTCTGCTGGACCATTTTCGGTATGAACATAAACTGTTGGAAGTTCAACCATAAACCAATTGACATAGTAGAACTGTATTCACCAGCATTATCAAGACGTATAGTCTTAACAGCATGATTAAGAAAGTGTGCTTGCAATTTGATTAACTGTGATAATAAGCGCGCAAATGCCAAATTGCATAAAAATAATAAGCACACACATGAGACCATTTAGTCGATGCATCGATTAAAACAATAAAATACTTAAATGGTCCATATAGCAGATGTATATATCCGCAAATATTTCTCTGAATTCTTTCCAAAAGAATGCTCGTGATTCTAGGCCAATCTTATCATATGCAGGCCGAATATTTAATTTTCTTTTGTAAGCAAGCAAGCACATGGAAATTCATTGGATTAGAAAAACTTCTGGTTTTTCAATGAACAACCAAATGAATTCCGCGCATCATTATTGATCCGGGATGGCCCAACCGGTCATGCGAAATTATAAATCAATGAACCAACTTCAAGTTGGTGCCAGCTTCAGGCTGGATATGATAACTTAGGAAAATTATTTACCAGCTTCTGGCTGGTGCGTACCAGCTGTAAATTACATGTCTATTAGCCAACTTCTAGTTGGAACCAGCTTCGGGCTGTGCAAACTATGTATTTAATAACCTAAAATTACTAGCTTCAGGCCAGTGCTTTCTAGCTTCTGGCTGGATATGGTAAGTTTCAATTACTTGAATATTTATGTAGTACAATCTAAAGAATAACGTTGGTAAACTTTCCACAACTTGTTTGTTACCTGCGACAATACACTTTTTTAATATAGAGATATTAAATATCTCTTTCACTTATTGTCTCAACATAATATTTGCTTGAATATTAATAAATTCCTTTGAGACTTGAATAAAATATTCATTCATTTGTAAGTAGGGAAAAATTTGGCTCTTCAGGAGTATAATAAAATTCATGCTCTTCCAGAGTATAAACATTTTTATTCTTCCAGAGCATATTACTCTATAACAAAACTTGTACTCTTCCTGAGCTTAAATATATGCTCTTCAAGAGCATAGTAAAATTGTGCTCTTCTGGAGCTTAAATATATACTTTTCTAAGGTATAGTGAAAGTTATGCTCTTCTGGAGCTTAAATATATACTCTTCTAGAGCATATTAAACTTGTGCTCTTCTAGAGCATATTAATCTTCTTCTCATTTTGAGATTGTACTATCATATGTTACTTATGAATAATTTCCGTTTATTAAATACGGAATATGTCATTGCATTGTCTCCAGGACAAATGCCCGAGTCATTATTCTAGAG
The DNA here is from genome assembly GCA_028386065.3 of Turnera subulata. Taxonomy (NCBI): domain Eukaryota; kingdom Viridiplantae; phylum Streptophyta; class Magnoliopsida; order Malpighiales; family Passifloraceae; genus Turnera; species Turnera subulata. Next base: position 43,171 of record JAKUCV010003290.1, on the reverse strand, counting down.
ACGATAGTTTCATGTTCACATTAAAAATTTAGCAGTTATGACATGCTGTAAAATAAACATAATGCAATAAAATATAACACATAATGATATGATAAAGCTGGACATAAAATAAAATCAGTCAATATATATTGGCTTGCACCTTCAGGGTAAGTAAGATAAGTATCAATATCCAAACATCATGGTCATAGTAATTAGAACAATTTCATCTATGTCCACGGCCACAGGCACAATTATAATTATACTGTCTCATTCGCTTCAGGGAATGGAGTAGAGTCAATTCGAGGGGATCCATAATAATTTCTTTTATTTATAGCTTGTTACTCCGTTCTGCCACAATCAGGCATGGGATTAAATTAAATGTTTCATAAATTCTTTTTCACCATATTACTACTGCAGGAGCATATATGATGCATAAAGATAGATTTCATATCAGCATTAATAATATATTCTTCACTCAATATCATTTGAAACCTTATTCGAAATATTTGTGCCAAGATTTAAAATCTTGCAACCTTATATGCATACACTTGTAATAAGATTTTGGAAGAATATCTATTTTCTGGTGGTCATATTATTTTTCAATTTTTGTTTCCAAAGATTTGCAGGATCTTTTGACAATAAGACATCCAATCTTTGCTTTATTTTCCTCTATTATTATGTCTTCCAGACTATCAACATTTAAATGCATTTCAACATTTAATGCCCATGATAAATTTCTTCCGGAAATTTCAAGGCTCTTCCAATTCAAGTTTCATAATAACAGTAATAATAAAAGATATAAAATAAATATACAACATTATAAAATATATAATATATATGCTTACTCGATAAATCTTTCAGCAGTAGTAATAGCATAATAATAACACGCTCACATAAGATGCACATAAATTGATATGCAGATGATATGCTTTACCGTAAATTAAAATACTAATCCGACTCGGTTATGTCTCGGGTTAATTTACCATTATCATTATCATTCACCATTTAATTCCATCTGTCAAAATAATATACCATATGTATTTTTTAGAAAATTATACTCCATTTTCAGAATTATTTTTTATTTATCCTTTTTTTTAATTAAAACCGGACTGGGCCATGAACAGTACCAGCCCAGGCCTCTTGCATAGTGCCAAGCCCAGGCCCGTGCCGTAGAACCGAGCTAGCCAGCCCAAGTCCAAACCCAAGCGCCCATCCCAAGTCCAAACCCAAGCGCCCAGGTCCAAGCCCACGCAGGTCAACCCGACCCAGGCCACGGACCCGTTCACACACCCGGGTCGACCTACCAGAAAAATGGATCGTCTTCAACCCAAGCTCACCTCGGTGTGTTGCAGGCGGCGAGGACGAGCGGGGAGGCGAGGCGTAGCTGTTCGCGGTGTGCAGCGGGTGCTGGTGCTGCAAGCGTTGGTGGTGCGAGGAAGCGGCGGCCGTCGCGTGCAGAAGGAGGCAGATCCGACGGGCTTCCTTGTCGGGTCGTCCTCTCCTGGCGGTGCGTCCGGCGGCAGAAGCGGAAGGGGAAGGCGGCATCAGGTCGGCGACGGCGCGACTAAGAGGATGGTGGGGGCGGTGGCACGAGCGGCAGCGTGGAACTCTTGGGCGTAAACAGTGACAGGGCTGGTGATAAACAGTTCATCTTTTTTTTTTTTTCCTTTTCTGCTCGTTTGGATGCTCTGGTTTTCTTGCTCTGGATAGAGCTTTTCGTGCTGATAACGAAGTGATTAATGCGTTGTTTCTGTGGTGTGCAGAAGAAGGAGAGCAGAAGAAGAAGAGCTGAGAACTAGAATGGTTTAATTTTAGTGCTTCAATATGTGTAGATGTATATAAACACAAGTAGGTAGTACAGTGACATCCACGTCAATATATTATGATTAATTCTCATTATTCTTTATATTCTCAGAAAAAATGAAAAGAGTGCAGGTTTGGGTAACATGTTGCTTCAAAACACAACCCTACAGGCTATACCAAACTTCAACAATCTGAAATCTTGGTTTGCCAACAAGGTCATATTAAATTTAGACAAATCTTGGAAACCAAAACCTCTAATAATGTTGACTTATTAGAGGTTACCACCTAGTTTCTCTTACATGCAGTTTCAACCAATAAAATAATGAATGCCTTATGGAAGGCTACTACTCAGATTTCAGCATAAATTAACTGCACTAGTCAACAATGCTTTCATTTACATGCAACAAGTGTTGCCAACCGTAGCTTAACCATGAGGTAGACAATTCAATCATATACAGAGATAATTGGCCAGCGAAAGAACCAAAAAATTAACAGTGACTGAACAAGGAAGGAAGCTGGCTCTATGCGACATTTGAAGTCTGCCGTGTTTCTGCTCTATGTAGCACCCTTTTGAAACTGTCATGCAATCACATGTTCCATGGATGAGGTTGCTCGATAAAATAGAACCTCGTTCTCTTTTAATCTGCAAGCTTAAGTTAGCAACCATAAAATCTTGGTGCAGCGAAAGTACTGCTTTTCTCAGCTATGACAGCAGAGGTTCATCTTGCAAGACCTTGAGCTGCCTCTTCGCATAAACAGTGATTATAATGGTGGTGATCACAGTTGCACAGAAACCAACAACATTAAGGACAATTTGGGGAGCTGACAGCATGTGGTGGTCAGTTGAAGCATCTGCTAATGTTTCTATAAAGATCCCCCTGCAAGAATCAAAAAAATCTACTACTTAAGAAACACATCAGTGAAGAATCCATGTCTAACAATTTTTATTTTTTTAGCAATAAATCCATGCCTAAGAATTTAACGTCTACTATAATGGTAACAAGATTCCCAGTAGCATATAACAATTCATTCCGAGTTTATGATATCTCCAAAATATGACAGTTCAAGCAATGGTAGCAAGATGCAAAGTAGCATAACAAGAAAAGCCCTTCAAAAATGCCAAGCTCATCTGAAGGTCTAGCAGTAATTAAGTGAACCACTGTCCCTCATTTTGTCTCATAGCTTTTGTTTCTTATTCAAGTGTGACTGCTATGTCAAAAGCATATTGCAACCAAAGAAAATAAGCGTGTGAAGTCCCTGGCAGAGATTGTGCAGAAATCCAAAGCTGATAACTGTAAGAGTCTGAACGTCTGATGAAAGCATGGTTTGTATTTGTTCCTTATTTGACATTCGAAACTACTATTTCCAAAAAGCACTACATAAGCTCCAATAGGCATGCACCCTGCTCAAACTAAACCTGGTCACTAGAGCTGGGCTTTTCTGGTATCAAGTAGATGATATACTGCACAAATTTATAGTTCCCCCTTCTTCCCATTTGCAAGAAAGCAATTGAAATGAAAAAAAGGAAAAAGAAAAAGTGAGGAAACATGAGCATTTAACTTAGATGATAGAGCCGTTACGAATATATAATATATGATTGAAGACCCTAATTAGTATCATATGTTAGGAAGCACACATATATAAAAGGAAAGGCAGAGTGCCATGCAGAAAAGACATTTGGAGGCCGAGTTCTCACGTGTATATTGCAACAAAAGTCTCTGGCACCATTCCCACTAATGATCCCAAGATATAAGGACCATACTTAACATGTGTGGCAACGGCACAATAATTGTAGAGAATATATGGGAATGGAGAAATCCTGATTAATGTCACTGCTCGAAACTGATGAAACCAGTTTCCTTCACCAGCTGCTCTCAAAATGGCAGCTCTCTTTGGATATTTCTCTAACCATCCCTACATCACAATAATGATGTACATAAGGGAAAAGAAAAGAGAGGACAAAGCTTGAAATGATAGTATAAAATACTGGAGCAAGAACACACCTGAATTTTATGGAGGAACAAAGAACCAATGAAATACGGAAGAGACACACCTATAGCTGCTGCAGATATGATTAATAAAAATCCATATCCATATCCAAACGTCATCCCTGCTACCCACATGGAAGGAGAGGAAGGTAACAGCAGTGTGGGGAATAAAGCTACAGAGGCAAAGAGCAGAACTGCCAATACTGGTGTACTAAACGTTCTTGTCTCCCAATTTATGATGGGGATAACCTCCTGCAAACAAACATGAAAAAAGTTACAAAATTTAAATCCATACATGATTGCATATACATCAATTGAATAGTGTTTGTGCATTTTCTAGCATTTCCCACAAGCATAAAGCCGCAATAAACACTCGAAACGAAGCAAGTCTAGTGACATTTATAGATATACTGCTCCAGGCATTGGTAGCACGTGCACTGTCACATAAATTTCTAGCAAAATATGTTAAAAATGGAAATAGATTAGGCATGGTAACTGAAGATGGAGTGACTCTAACATCATTGGAGGCTACGGAATTACTTTGTCAATAGAAACTGCTCATGTTTTGTAAGAAGAATTAGTCTGTGTTCAATATGTAATACTCTGCATTTCAATTAGCAGCAACAAAATGCAGTGACAAACACTGAAACAACAACATCAAGCCCAATCAGCCTTGATGCCAAGGAGGAAAAGCATCAGTTAGCTACAAAATTTATGTATGATTCTCTGCTTCTAAACAGTAAAAAAACATAATTTTGCAATAAACACTGAATGAAGCAGCAACATCAAGCTCAGCCTTGGTACCTAGAAAAAGGGGATTGTAGGTCTATGAAAACCACTGAAATATCAAATTCAACAAACCCAGGCTAGAAAGTAACTCGACTCTTAGCACTCTCGCACAAAACTTTACAAATGGCTTCAAACTCGTCCAAAGAAAAGCCAACCTACACCTCCAAGTATTAAGAAGGGAAATGCCATTCATGAAAAGCAGAAGTCCTCAGCCCATTCAATCAGTGTCGAAAACAAAACCTAACATTACAAACCTACAAGGAATCCCACAAAGCACAGGAGCACCAAATGACGGAACCCACAGCCAGGAACGGCCTATCACAACTAAAGCGTCGCAGAAAACAAAATACCCCCCAAATCAAGATACACATAATGCAGGAACATCAAAGCAATTTAAACGATATAACAAACACTAGCAATAATCCAAGGAAACCTAGACCCATCAATAAATTCCCAATCCAATTCTCAACAACACCAATAAACAATTCAAGCATGCAATTGAAAATCCAACAAAAACCCCAAAACCCAAAACACAATCGATCACACCATGAACTACCGATTATAACAATGGCCAGACAAATCAACAATTGATGAAGAAAACAAACCTTTTCCATCAAAAAGGGAACAACCCATTTGATACAAACAGCAGCCAACAACCCTACACATGTAACCAACAGAGCCAACTTGACCCAGTAACCCACCCCCTTCCCTCTCCAGCAACAAAGACAAGACCTTTCTCCTCCTACCCCATCATAAGCCTCATCCCCCTCTCCATCCCTCAATTTCAAGTAATCCCCCCCTTCTCGATTGATATCACCCTCCACTCTCATCCTCAGTTCCGGCACAACACCACCGTCATCCTCTTGGTAGGTCATATGAGAACGAAAAAGAAGAAAGGAAACAGACACCGACAACACCACAGGAACAGAGAACCCACCAAGAGAAAAACAGGAAAGTTTGCAACTTTCTTCGTCGAAAGTTCGAAACTTTTCTGCTTGGCTCCTGAGAAAGACTCAACCTGTGATCATAGAATCATAATGGGGCAATCAGAGAAGGAAGAGGAGAAAGAGAGAGACTGGTAGATGGGAAAAGAGAGAGAGAGATAGGGGAGAGGAGAAGGCAGTTTTTAAGTGAAAAAAGCTGTTAGTTTTAGAGAGAAACACACATAAGAGAAACCCTTTTTTTATTAAATTTAATTAATTAATAATAACAAAATCCTTCCTCCATTATTAACCTTGTCGTTACGAATTGTTTTTTTTTTTTGGTTTTAAATTATTAACCATTATTGCTTTCTTAACGTTAGATTTTCGATTACAACTCAAAAAAACGACGTTGTTTTAACGCCTGTACCCAGGCTTGTTTTAGTTGAGGCTTGGGATTTTTATTGTTGTCTCTAACGATAGGGACAAACGGAACGCCGTCGTTTCAGGGTACTGTGAAACGTGGCTTGGCGACAACTGCGACGTGGCGCTCGGATGCTTTTGCTTGTCGTGACTTCACCGTCACTTTAAAGTTACTGAGTTGACGGAAACGGGTTAATAAGCAACCGAGTGAGTTGGTAAAACTCGGTTAGCATCGCTTGAACGTTAAACCTTTTTCGGTTTGCTTTGTTAAGCAACAGCGGATTCTGACATTGACGTGTGCTGGGTTTTCCTGTTTTTGTTTTAAGGTTAGGTCCTTGGCTAGCCTGACGAGTAGTTTTGATGATGTGTAGGGACAGAGCAACGAGAAGGTGACGCGTGTACAATGAGGAGCTTGTGCCTGCATGATCACAACGTGTCACAGCACCAAGATTACGATGATGATTAGTAGGAGATGGATATTTTATGGTACATTATATTGTCATGGAATATTTGTATATTCTTTAGGTTGGTAGTGCTAGTGCAAGTGGAAGGAGTTTGCATAAATATTCCCATTATGGGGATGATGGGATCATTAACGTTTTCTTGACTTTTGTTTAAGGACTTTCTTGTCTTGGTATTAAGGGATTTTATTAAGGTAGTAAGACTGCTGCCATTGAGTGAACCGAAAGTCAACTAATATTGCCACTTTGATAAGGAATGTGGGCATCATTGTTCCGTGCTTGTTATTTGATATTGGACCGACTATATGTGTCAATATATGCGTGGTGAGTTGTTTATTTTTGATTGCCAAAATAATCATATTTTAATTCTACTTCACAACTTGTGGTTTACATACAAAAAGACCACCAGTAAACACACAAGTCGGCCGTAGAGAGGAGACAACAGAGGACAGCACTATGAGAGAAAGTTTTGACCATATCCCCACTACAAGCTTTTGAAATTGGGCAAGTTATATTGGGAGCGAGAAAAGTTAAGGGATGTGGACTTCGCTAAATCTTTTTGGCTGCAGTTGTTGCTTACCTCAATTTGGATACGGTTCATCATGATTAGCCTCTTTATGTAACCAAGGGTAGGAAAATTGGCCAAAGCTTATGATAGTTAATGTATGTTTTGGTTTTCCTTTGAATATCCAAGCTGGGTAGTATCGGACGTTGTCGAATTCATTATTGGCTATGACTTGCCAACATCACATACTCTATACAGTCAGATATCAGAATATATATGAGACCTAAGAGACAGGTTAACAACATTGGTTGGTAAAAGCTTATGAGGTTAACCTTCCTTTCTCTCTTCAGTGCACATGTTCGCCCAAAATGTTTCTGTCATTCCAGTAATTAAGAAACCATGGCAAAGAGACAACAAAAAAGGTTCATAAGCCAGACAAGTGAAGCAAAAGACCATAATTTGCCTCTTAATTATAGCCAGAGCTAAAACTAATATTTAACAACACAATGCATGTTCCTAGCTAGGCCTTAAGTTGACTTCCTCCTCCGCTGTAGGCAGCTCAAAACGGCAGAGTGGACACATATAACTCACCTTCAGCCATTGTTCAACGCATGGACCATGGAACTCATGAGAGCAAGGCATCAAAGTTAATGGAGACCCAATCCTCAGCTCTTCCATGCATATTTCACACATCCTGGAATCACCATTACTCAAATTAGTTACTGTATATTTTGGTAAGGCTTCAATGGCTGATGAAGCTGCACCCTTTGGCCTGGATATTTCTTCTTCTCCAACAGACTCTCTTGCAATCACTCTCTCAGCCACTGCCATCAAGGCACCCACTAGCTCATACATCAGATCTCCCTTCCTGGATTCCTCAAGTGTCGATTTTGATATGATATTCGAGATTCCCTGCCAGAATATGCAAGGGATGAATACTCCTCCGATAAGATTGAAGATGACTTTCCAAAAGCGAGGTTCAACACTTGTACCCTTCGTCTCTTGTTGAACCAAGGATTTGATTTCCCGTTTAATGAAGTTTACTACCGAGTGTGCTTGATCCAGTTCCCTGTATTCGTTGTCTGGCAAGAACATTGTTCTTTCCATAGTAATAACCAATGGCATACCATTATCATTAACTTCCCTGCCCATGCAGTTCATGACTTCCAAAATCCTGACGACGAGATCATCCTCACCGCTCAAACCAATACCCCGATCCTCAGGATTACTCGAATCTTTCCAATACATGTTCTCCAGTGGGAAATCTATTTCCATCTTAGAAATAAGATCGGATATTATCTCTCGTGAGTTTGCCGAAGGCGAGTTATCTCCAGATATCAAATCCTGACGAGCAAACTTGAATTCCTGAAGAAAAGAATCAAGCCGAAACACACCTGGACATGGATCAGCAGTATTGTTAATATCTGGTCTTGAATTATCACACTTAATATGCTGGCAGACACTGGCATGTATCAGAAATTGATCAGATGTTGGAGGAGATGCGTCGCTCGAATCCAAGTAACCGATTGATGGTTTTGCGAAGACGTGGATTTGACTGCAAGTAACATCACTGGCAATAGAGAGGGCCATTGTTATGTACACAGTACTCTCGTGGTTATATCCAGGGGATTTCAGGTATAAGTTTTTTTTATTTAGGTGTATTTATGGGATGGAAGAAGATGCATATATATAAAAACCTAAATCTCAAGCTTTACGATTCCATGATATGTATATATAACCGATGATTGCTAGTCTTGTTTTGATTAGAACTCTGGTTTGAGTTTTCCTGCTGGGTGTCTATGTGTGACTTGGGAGAATTATATATTTAAGTTTGACTAGGAAAACTCTTCTTACAACGATGATGTCTGTTAACTTGTAAATTAGCACACAGTCACCCAGACATAGAACAAATTTAACTGTCAGAACGAGATAAACAGAATGATCAAAACACAATTTGGTTAGCAAAAGAATTTCAACTTTTGGTATAAAGCGGTTATGTTTGTCAAATTTCCTTCAGTCGTTGAAATACCTTTTTCCATGTAATTTCTAGTAGCAAGTACTAATGACTTTACACAAATTTGTTTTGCCCGAGCACACACATGCCCTCCGAGAAATAACTTAATGGCATTAATTAATAAACTTATACAAAGAAGGTCTAGTGCATGTTTCTTATATAAACCAGAACAGGTTAATCATCATATCACGGTTAGCTGTTTTCAAGAATTTGGCTTTTGTGAACGAGTACGAAACTGCATATGGAAAATTGTATATATATAATCTGACTTGACCTACTGTTGCTTACAGCTTATTGATAAAATTGAAATATACTATCTTTTCTGTAAAGATTACTTGTTTCTACTGGGGTTGAAAGGAGAAAAATAGTAAACAATTAACTAGAACAAAAGTTTCTCAAATAAATAACAAGAATATAACTCTATTGAAGATAGCTAGAGGATTTACATTGACTCAAATCATGCTCTAAAAAATTCTTAAAATTCACAAAAACTACGTACAAATCCAGAATTGAGCACACTGTGAGATGGATCATTAGCTGAGGGCCCACCCTCTCCCATTAATATTTAATAGTGAAGGCCTTCAATTGACTTCTTCCTCCAGGGTAGACAGCTCGAATCGACAGAGTGGGCAGATGTGACTCTCTTGCAGCCATTAATGCTCAATGCATGGGCCATGGAACTCATGAGAGCAAGGCATCATAGTGAATGTAGATCCAATTGTTATATCTTCCATGCATATTACGCACATCTTGGAATCATCACTAGAAGTCACTGTATATTTTGGTAAGGCTTCAATTGCTGATGAAGCTGCAGGCTTTGGCCTGGACCTTTCTTCTTCAGCAGACTCCATTGTAATCACTGTCTCCGCCATCTCCTCTGAAGCATCACGCATCTCAGAGATCAGCACTTCCTTTCGGAATTCGTCCATACTTGATTCTGCTACAATATTGAAGATTTCCCCCCAAAATATCCAAGAAATGATTGCTTTTCAAACAACATCGAAGAAGAAGAAAGCCCATACCCCAGGTAATTTAACCACTTCTCCCATCGTCTCCATGTCAACCAACATTCCGAGTTTGCGTTTAATGAAGTCTACTTGCGACTTTGCTTGAAGCAGTGTCCTGTATTCATTGTCTGGCAAGACCACGGTTCTTTCGATGGTCAAAAGCATAGGCTCATAATTCGCTTCCCTATCCATGAAGTCCTTAACTTCCAAAATCTTGACGATCAAATCCTCCACACCTGTCAATTCAACACACCGAAGACCATCGCCCTCTTTACTAAAAAATTCTCCCCAAAACATATTCTCCAATGGAAAATCTATACCCATCATCATGATCTCAGATATAATGTCTCGTGAGAGTGCAGAAGGAGAATTATAATAATGGCGTCTATACTCAACTACTTCCATGGACGAACAATCGAGCTGAAACCACCTGGAACTTTGTCTTCTGATACGGAAGATTCAGATAGAAAACGGTGCGTGACGAGAGCATGTATCACAAACTTATCAGAATCAGTTGGATTAGGAGAGTACGATGGTTCTGCAAAAACGTGGATATGGCTTGAACTACCATTGCTGCCAAGGGAGAGGATCATAGTTATTTAGTGTCGATGATCTTTGTTGGTTCTTTGTGGGGAGAGTAATTTCATGAATTGCAACAGACGATGTATTGCTAGGTGATAAGGAATATTTATACTATACAAACTCCGAACCAAGGAAGGATTTATGATCCTAATCAAGCAAGGGTTTACTAAATTTCCTCTAGTTGATGCGGTGTCTTTTCCGCGTCTTAATTACTAATTTAATAGTAGCTTCTTTTTTTTTTTTATAAACAATTTAATAGTAGCTTCTTATTTACGGTACCCAATTTTTTTTAATTGGAAATTTAAATTTATAACTTCTCCATTGTATTTGAAAATTGATAAAAATTGAAGATGAATTACTCATTTTAGAAGGTTGGCCTAATCATTATCACTAGGTCAACCCATTAAAATCACTGGCCGACCCATAAAAATAGTCAACTTATTAATTGTTGAATAATTATTAATACTATCCCTTTATTTTTCACCTATTTCGTTTTTTGTACTATCAAATTTTTCTTTTACCTATTTTTTTCTATGTCTATTTTTTTAACATATTCCTATATCCATTTGGAAATTGAAAAAATGAAAGAAGAAGATAGTTATTATATTAAAAAAACGAGGCATTCTTGCCCGAGCAAACCGTACGAGATACATGATTGATAAACATTTAAACAGTTGAAGTATAGGGAAAAAAAAAACTTCGAAATACATTATTGGTATAAAGTGAATAATAAAGATACCAAAAATTCAAAAACCCGTTTTCCCATTTTAGAGCACGTCAATTAACCCTATGCTAGCTCTTCGCAAACTTGAACTGTATTCCTCCAAATACATCGATCTCGTCCGAAAAATTGCTTAATCAAACTAATTAACAAACTTTTATATAAGAAGTAGTCTAGTGTACGTTTCCCATATTAGGGCGGCCGAAAGTTCTCTTATCAAGATTGAAATTTGATACATCCTTATGTTCTGAGTGAGGCCCAGCCAGAGGCACCTACAGTCGAGGGCAGACAGAATAATCAAGCCCAAACTCTGAATCCAGCAGTTCCATGCAGGCAAAGCACCAGAACAAGAATCCCTTCTAGAAAGTTGGACGGTTACGTTTTGGGATCGCTGTCAACTGATGCATAGTAGTTGTTGAGGCTGTCACGAAAATTAAAGGAGCACATCTATATATATACTGGGTATCTTAGTATAGAGGGTAGATGAGTATTAGCTTAAGAATTCTCTGGACTTCACCCCCTTCTGTTATTTTCTAGTTGTAACCACGTGATCTCCTTCTTCCAGAGGAATCCGCTTATTTTTTAATCTAAATAATGAAACTACTCCTCTAGGAGCAGCTCTATTTTGTGCTGTTGACTGCATTAGACACTACATTGGTGCTTTCACTGACTCTCTGCAACGATGGCGGAGGGTACCGGTTTTTGAACTTTATAGGAGTTTATGAAAGCCACCCAAGACGCTAATGCTCAACTGTGCAAGGATGTCGACGGCATCTCCAGGACCCTAAAGGGGATTCTCCCCAAACTGAACCAGCTATAGATAGCCCCACCGTCAACGACACCGGCAGCCTCTGCTTCGTTCGGAGATGATCGACACAACGGCGATTCGCCCGGGTTTGGGTCAATCGGCTGCCGCAAACCAGCCCCCGTTGAGTTATCGTGTTTTGACAGCGGTAGCAACCCCGATTTATGGGTCTTCTTGGTTAACTATTACTTTGATTTTTATCAAATCTAGGACGACGATAGACTCACGATCACCTCCTTCTACCTCACAGATTTGGCAGTAGAATGGTTCTTATGGATGCATCGTAATAAGCAGCTCGCTCGCTGGGAACATTTCTCCGCCGCAATCATTAAACGTTTGCGGTCTAAGGATCCGAAATCCCCAGAGGGACAAATCACAAAGATCCAACTGATTTCCACTGTCGGCGAATACCAAGGTTGGTTTGAAAGCTTGATGAATAAAACTATGTACCTTCCCCCTCTCTTCTTAGTTCGTCGTTTCATCTCGGGTCTTAAACCTGACAATAAAATCGAGGTCCTAATCGCCCAGTCTACTCAGTTGAAAGAGGCTTTCCCTTTGGCCCATCTTCATGAACAACGGTTGGCCCTATCTAAAGGAACTTATAAGCCAAATGTGATACCCCAAGTACACCCTAGAATATAGAGAAGTATTTACATGAAGAGAGTCGGGCGTTGCTTGTCCTCCCGTGACGTTCGTGTAGGTTGGATACTATATTCGGGAGTTTGTGAGGGATGTTTATATTCTTGGTGTAAAAGTTGGTATAGGTTAGGTTATGGCTTGGTGATATGTGTTGATGTTAGATTGAGATGAGATGGTTAGCATAGGCTCGGACTAGTGCACTCAAATGGGTTCGTAGTGATCCGATGGCACGGTTGGCCTAGTTTGGTGTCCCGATTGCTCGACTTGTCTAATGGGCCAATAAATGGTCAGAAAAGATAGGAATGTGATTACTTGGTATAATAGATTCATTAGAGGCACGATTGGCCAATGGAGATATCGGTTGGCTCGATTTGGTGCGAAATAGTGCACCACCGGGGCAATGATGTGCCCGTCGGTGCACAATTGGGCTCGGTGAGGGTAAATGCGTAATTTTCCAAACCGACCAATCAGAATGAGCCAAGTAGATCGGGAATAAGGTGCTGGAAGCATTAGTTGTGCAGGCTAGCAGCTTGTGTGGCATAGGCCAATTGGCCACAATTAAGCACGAGGTGGCATTTGGAGCAAGTGGCACCTAGGTGTGTGTTGGTGGCAAGTGGGGTAATGAATCACCTAATTGAGTAGGCCTTAAGAGGTGAAACAAGCACCTCTCCCTCTCACTTATCAGACCAATTCGTCCTGAGTCTTGAGAGGGGAAAGAGAGAAGATAAAGGGTGAAAGAGAGAAAGAGGAGAGTGAGCCAAAGGGGGTTCTGCTCTCGGCCAGACAGACCCCTGGCCACTAAAATAGCAATTCCGGCCAAACCGCCGTTTGGAATTGAGTAAAACCAAAGCCAAGAGTTAGCTAACTTCCATAGCGTTAATTGAACACCAGTTTGGTGGATTTTGGAGCTGAACGGAGAGAGTTATGTGCTCTCCAAGTTCACTATTCTGCAGCAGACCTGCTGCTAGACCCCGAGTTGATGTAGGAGCCATAACTGGAGTTAGAGAGCTTGGAATTGAGTATTCTCGGTGGCTATGAAAAGATAAGAGACAGGGATACAATGTTTATGTTTATTCTCAAGGCTGAATCGGCCTGTGCCTTCCTATTTAATCTCGGTGAATTTTCTATTGGAGCAGGGCAGCTTCTGCCCGAATTGAGAAAAGATAAGTATTTGTGGGTAGGATTGTGTTTCACAAGCTATTATTGATGTGGTTTGATTGTGATGTCTAATTTTTAGTTTAAAACAGGGACTAAGGTTCCAAGAGGCCTAAAGGCTGTAAAGGAGAGGAATTGGTTTAGGAATACCTAGGTGATGGTAAGTAAGTTTGTTATGCGAATAGTGATTACTAGTGCCTCTTGAGTGCGTGAATACTTGTTGTATGGGCATGCTGGTACACTCTTGATTGTTTGGTGCATATTGTAGTGTGTTGGTTATCATTGGCCAATTATACATATTGTTGGCTAGTTCATGCTTATTGATGGTTATTGTGGCTTGATGAAGCATAGTTGAGTTAGTTGGTCATTTTGGGGTATTAGTGCATTTTGCTGAATATATGGTGGATGATAGTTATGATATATGGGTGTGGTCTATTTGTTGCTTCGATTACTCATGTTCTTGATGCACTTGGTGCCTGATGTGAATAGATTGGTTGCATTGCACATGTTGTGCTTGTTGTTGCATTCTATTACCTTGGATGTGCTTGTGATTGTGGATACCACTGGCCAGTTGGGAGGTGGTGCACAAGTGGTGCACAGGTAGTGCTTAAGACGTGGCACTTACCATATTGATGATTATTTGACGGGCCTTGCGGTAGGTGATGGCCGCTTGGAGTAAAACGGTCGTGATTATTTGACGGGCCTTGCGGTAGTTGATGGCCGCTTGGAGTAAAACGGTCGTGATTATTTGACGGGCCATGTGGTGCTAGATGGCCGCTTGGAGTAAAATGGTCGTGCTTGTTCCGTGGCGTGAGTGCTGGTCTTTGTGCATTATGTGTTACTGTATGTGTTGCGTGACTGTTTGTTGCCCATGTCCAGCCTTGTGTGCAGTGTGTGGTTGCTTTCTTGCATGGCCTATTTACTTACTGAGTTTTATACTCACCCCCCGTTATTTCCTCCCCATCTCTTACAGGTGCCAGAATGAGCGTTTGGGAAGTAGGTTGATGTGTATAGCCGAGTCGGTCTTCTTTAATTATATTATTGTATTATTTTTGCATGGAGGTTGTGTCATTGTAAAGTAAGAGTTAGTGCCCCTTGTAGCAACAGTTTAATGACACTGGTGAAGTTGTCTTTATAAATGAGTCTTGGTACTTTTTATCATCTTTACTGCCTCTGCATTTGTTTGTTGTTGCTTCCTTTTACGTTGCGCATTCTCTTGGTTGGTAACCCGCCGAGCAGAGGAAACGAGGTTTTGGTTGTGTCGATGAAAGACCTTTGGGTGCCTTGTGGTACGTAGTGGGTGCACATGGCACCTGGCCGGTCGCGCTTAAAGGGGGCGTGACAGTTGTGGTAGCGGAGCATGATTATTTTGCAGGAATTTGGTGTCATGACATTTATGTCGTAGAGTGTAATAGTTGTAGTGGTGGAGGATGTTTTTGTAAGGATGCTAGGTGTCATATTTGTCGTATGGGTGGAACATATATATTTACAGAGCATGGTTGTAATGTTCTTGCTAGTGGGGCAGTAGGGTGTTGAGTCTAATAGCTAGTACCCATCAAGGTAGAGACCATTGGTTGGTGAGAGATGCACACAAATTTGTATTTTGTTTATCTTATATGTTGTATTATGTTTGTGACTGTGAAAATATGACATTCCATTGTGAAAAATATGGTTAAAACCTTGCTGAACATATAGTTGAGGCCTTTTGGTTGTGAGCATACTAAGAGTATACAAGTATTCGTGGATTGCCTAAAGATGTAAACAAGGAGGAAAATGCTCTAAATATGAGAATACTGTCATTTGACATGGTTGCTTCTTAGGAAACGTCCGATATGTAATTAATTGTTCTGACTTCATATGTAGGAAGGCCTAGACGTTATACATGTGGAATGGGTGTTTAGAACTAGAATTTTGCATTCTGGTTGGTTACATGGTTAGAGCTAAATGGTAATTAACTTGGTTTTCTTTGGCCTAAAGGATGCACATGTATAGGATTATAAAGTTATTTTAGACTGGTCAAGTTATAGTTTGAGTTCTTAATCAAATAGAACTGTGATGATGAAGGTTAATATGATTTAAGAGCTAAATTTACGAATAATCGTATGGAACGTTTGCATCTTCAGGATTTAAGTTGCATGTGTTTAATACTTTGACATAATTTCCCTTCGAGGCAGAGGTTATGAAATTTTAAATTGTTTTTGAATTTGATTATTTAGTATATTAGAAAATCATCTAAGGGTGATAATTACAATTAAAGTTATCACTGGTTTCGGCTAGTATGGAGATTTAATATTATATGTCTGAATGACATGATGTTGATGATATACCCTGGGTGCTTGGTAACTTGTTTGTTTGATTAACTAAAATTTATCTTGGTGATAGATAAGATGGCATTTTATGATAGGAATAATAACTAAGATATTAGTTATGGAAAGTGTTAGTATGGTAAATAATTAAGAGATATTGATGGTGAGAGTGACATGATAATATACTTATTTTAAAGTTGGCTTGTGAGGTATTCCCTGGTGATGTGGATTAACAATGGGTCTGTAAGAGTAGATATGAAATTATGTTATATGTTAAAGATATGATAAGTACATGATTTAGCAATTGAAGGAAAAATTTGGAGATCGTGATTACTGTGAAATAAATGGTTAGGTGCATTTAGTTTAGGTTCTTGAGTGAGCAAATAAGAGTGGTGATAGTGAGTTGGATGAGATTCAGGTCACTTGTTTCATGGATGTTTAATGGGGTAATGCATGCTGAAGGCTTGAGATGTAAATGTTTTAGAATTGTCTGCAATATGTGTTGTGTTTGTCTTAAATGATTTTTGTGTGGAGGAAAAATGTTTTTGTGGGGGTAATATGTTTCTTAGTCTTTTGGGGATCTAGATCGTGAAATGAGAGAAACACGATGAGATGATTATGTTGTCGTTGAACTAAGTGTATTATATATAAAATTTTGCTGAAACTACATTTGAGCATGTGTATTATATGGTTTTTGATAATATGCACTCATTGCTTGACATACAGATTTCTGATACTATCTAAAGGTCCATAGCTACATGGTGAATAAGGTATTCATATTTGAAATGCTTATTATGCATCCTTGCTGGGGAAGAAAGTCTATTGTTACCTTATTAAGTACCTATAGTGTAAGTTGAATTGGTTACTGTGTTGTGTTTGAATTGGTTATGATAGTCTTGTGATGGCTTGGTATGCTGCCAAGAAATTTGCGGATAAAATCATATTTAGTTTGGGCAACTGAGAATAAAGCATTAGGTAAAGTGAAATAATTGATCTTGTAAAGTCAAAGATGTGTAAACGATAGTGGGGTAAGTTCAACCTTGGATCGATATAGTTGGAGTGAAGAGTTGATATATTGGAGGAAAATTTTCTGAGAGGAGGATGTCTATGTATACAAGAGTAGGTTTGTAATTTTGTAAACCGTAGCTTGATACTAACAAGTAAAGTGTAATGGATAATCTTGTGTTATCTAAGGATGAGTATAGTGTGAAGGAATAGGTTGTGATTATGGAGTTTTGGTTTAGAGCTTGTGACTAAGGTATAATAATGATTATGTTAAGCCTTATAAGCGTTTGAAGTAGTAATGAAGGAAGATGATGTGTTACGAACATTATGAACAATTAGCATACACAAGAGTGTAGTTAACCTCTTTGATTTATTTAGAGTTAGATTTGTATTGCTTGGAGTTAGATTGTGAAGTGCTAAGTATGTTGAAGCGCATGAAATAAGTATTGAGCGTTATATATTTTGATAAGTGATTATCTTAATTCAAAAGAAGTTTAAGGTATCTCGTCATAGGAAACATATGAGGTTAGCACTGTTTGGTGAATGATACTAGGATTAGGGTTTGAATTATCTAAAGACATAGTAAGAAGTTGAGGTACAGACAGAATGACGCAACAAAAGCACGACTCTCTTATTTCAGAAGCAATTAGGCCTACGGTTGTCCAATTGGTCCTGGTGGATATTTTGTTAGTCTAGTTAGTATAATTGTTGTGCTTATGCGAGTACTAGTATGCGAGTAGTATAATTGTGGCTCCGTTGGGGTAATTGGCCTTGTTGGCCAATTGGCATAGTAGTGTGCCAGTAGTGCGCCTTAGTGGAGTGAATATGACATAGAAGCTATTATACTGAAGAGAGAATAGGTGTATGTATTGTAGTAGCTTAATGAGAGATGTGTTATGAGAAGAGTTAAGTGGAGACTTATATGGTTACATTTGGAAGGCTAACGGTACATTGAAAGTTTTACAACTTTGACAATGTGGCGCCACAGTTTATAATGGTTTTCAAATTATTGTTTTGGAAAATATCTTTAAAGGAATGAATTGAGCAAGTTTTGCATTAGTACCATTTAGCCTAACCATTTGTACCGTGGTCAGAAGTGATAGATAGTTGAGAGAACTATAATCTACAAGATTGCGATTGAGTCGCCAAGGCATGTGAAATAGATTGGTGTGAGAATTACGAGTGCAAAAAGCATGATGAATTGAGGTACCACAATTCGGGAGATATTTAAAAGCTAAGGTAGAAATTGGGTATGGATTTCGAGGTAAACAAGTCGGAGATATATTGGATTGAGTTATGGTTGAATGATCTACTAAAGGTAGAGCTTAAAATGATTGAGGAATAATAGGATGGCATATGGGTATATTTAGGAAGATGAACGGAAATTACATATAAGGATTGGTGTTATCTTTGAGAATATAGTGACACCTGAATTTCGAGGACGAAATTCTTTGAAGGAGGGGATGATGTGATACCCCAGGTACACCCTAGAATATAGAGAAGTATTTACATGAAGAGAGTCGGGTGTTGCTTGTCCTCCCGTGACGTTCGTGTAGGTTGGATACTATATTCGGGAGTTTGTGAGGGATGTTTATATTCTTGGTGTAAAAGTTGGTATAGGTTAGGTTATGGCTTGGTGATATGTGTTGATGTTAGATTGAGATGAGATGGTTAGCATAGGCTCGGACTAGTGCACTCAAGTGGGTTCGTAGTGATCCGATGGCACGGTTGGCCTAGTTTGGTGTCCCGATTGCTCGACTTGTCTAATGGGCCAATAAATGGTCAGAAAAGATAGGAATGTGATTACTTGGTGTAATAGATTCATTAGAGGCACGATTGGCCAATGGAGATATCGGTTAGCTCAATTTGGTGCGAAATAGTGCACCACCGGGGCAATGGTGTGCCCGTCGGTGCACAATTGGGCTCGGTGAGGGTAAATGCGTAATTTTCCAAACCGACCAATCAGAATGAGCCAAGTAGATCGGGAATAAGGTGCTGGAAGCATTAGGTGTGCAGGCTAGCAGCTTGTGTGGCATAGGCCAATTGGCCACAGTTAAGCACGAGGTGGCATTTGGAGCAAGTGGCACTTAGGTGTGTGTTGGTGGCAAGTGGGGTGATGAATCACCTAATTGAGCAGGCCTTAAGAGGTGAAACAAGTGCCTCTCCCTCTCACTTATCAGACCAATTGGTCCTAAGTCTTGAGAGGGGAAAGAGAGAAGATAAAGGGTGAAAGAGAGAAAGAGGAGAGTGAGCCAAAGGGGGTTCTACTCTCGGCCAGACAGACTCCTGGCCACTAAAATAGCGATTCCGACCAAACCACCGGTTGGAATTGAGTGAAACCAAAGTCCAGAGTTAGATAACTTCCATAGAGTTAATTGGGCACGGTTTGGTGGATTTTGGAGCTGAAAAAAGAGAGTTATGCGCTCTCCAAGTTCACTGTTCTGCAGCAGACCTGCTGCTAGACCCCGAGTTGATGTAGGAGCCATAACTAGAGTTAGAGAGCTTGCAATTGAGTGTTCTCGGTGGCTCTGGAAAGTTATGAGATGGGGCTACAACATTTATGTTTATTCTCAAGGCTGAACCGGCCTGTGTCTTCCTATTTAATCTCGGTGAAATTTCTTTTGGTGTAGGGCAGCTTCTGCCCGAATTGAGAAAAGATAAGTATTGTGGGTAGGATTGTGTTTCACAAGCTATTATTGATGTGCATTGATTGTGATGTCTAATTGTGAGTTTAAAACAGGGACTAAGGTTCCATGAGGCCTAAAGAGTGTAAAGGAGAGGAATTGGTTTAGGAATACCTAGTGATGGTAAGTAAGTTTGTTATGCGAGTAGTGATTACTAGTGCCCCATTGCTGGGCGGAAGGCCCCTTTATTGCATGCTTGAGTGCGTGAATACTTGTTGTGTGGGCATGCTGGTACACTCTTGATTGTTTGGTGCATATTGTAGTGTATTGGTTATCATTGGCCAAATATACATATTGTTGGCTAGTTCATGCTCATTGATGGTTATTGTGGCTTGATGAAGCATAGTTGAGTTAGTTGGTCATTTTGGGGTATTAGTGCATTTTGCTGACTATATGGTGGATGATGGTTATGATATATGGGTGTGATCTATTTTTTGCTTCGATTACTCATGTTCTTGATGCACTTGGTGCTTGATGTGAATAGATTGGTTGCATTGCACATGTTGTGCTTGTTGTTGCATTCCATTACCTTGGATGTGCTTGTGATTGTGGATACCACTGGCCAGTTGGGAGGTGGTGCACAGGTAGTGCTTAAGATGTGGCACTTACCATATTGATGATTATTTGACGGGCCTTGCGGTAGGTGATGGCCGCTTGGAGTAAAACAGTCGTGATTATTTGACGGGCCATGCGGTGCTAGATGGCTGCTTGGAGTAAAATGGTCGTGCTTGTTCCGTGGCGTGAGTGCCTGGTGTTTGTGCATTATGTGTTACTGTATGTGTTGCGTGACTGTTTGTTGCCCATGTCTAGCCTTGTGTGCAGTGTGTGGTTGCTTTCTTGCATGGCCTATTTACTTACTGAGCTTTATACTCACCCCCCGTTATTTCCTCCCCATCTCTTACAGGTGCCAGAATGAGAGTTTGGGAAGTAGGTTGATGGGTATAGCCGAGTCGGTCTTCTTTAATTATATTATTGTATTATTTTTGCATGGAGATTATGTCATTGTAAAGTAAGAGTTAGTGCCCCTTGTAGCAATAGTTTAATGACACTGGTGAAGTTGTCATTATAAATGAGTCTTGGTATTTTTTATCATCTTTACTGCCTCTGCATTTGTTTGTTGTTGCTTCCTTTTACGTTGCGCATTCTCTTGGTTGGTAACCCGCCGAGCAGAGGCAACGAGGTTTTGGTTGTGTCGATGAAAGGCTTTTGGGTGCCTTGTGGCACGTAGTGGGTGCACATGGCACCTGGCCGGTCGCGCTTAGCGGTGGCGTGACACCCAACCTACAAAACTCTTTCCTCATTTTACCAACCCCCAAAACGACACCACTTCCCAACCCTACCAAGTCACTTCCACCTACCTCTTCTCTTAATTCCCGTAATCCACAATTTTGGCGTCTCAGTCCGGCGGAGATTGACCATAAAAGAGCTAAAGGTCTCTACTACAATTTTGATGAAAAGTATTCTTGGGAACACAAATGCAAAGCCTTGCTCCAACTCTTATTTATTGAAGATGATGGAGAGCTTTCTACCGACGAGCACCAAACTCCTACCGATGCAGTGCACGCTGAAACACTTCAAGTTCAGGAAGTCCAGAATCACTCTGCCATATCATATAACGCATTGGCTGGAGGATGCATTGGCACTACTCTTCGTTTCACGGGTATTGTGCAGGGCAATCTAGTGCAGGTCTTACTGGATGGAGGAAGCATACACGACTTCATTGAACCACACTTGAATAAATTTCTTCACCTTCCAATTGAATCCATTCCTCCATTTTAAGTCCTGGTGGGTAGTGGCAAAAGGTTACCCTGCTCTGGTGTGGTGATAGCTTCCTGCAAGTATACAGGATTGTTGTAGCACACAAGGTCTTCTCACAATGATCTTTGCTAAGTACTACTTAACCGAGCAAATTGTGATTATCTATAGAATAATTAAAAGTGATGAGTTTGATGATTAGATCGGAAAACTAAAGCAGATAGAAATGATTAAAGTCGATAATATTAAACATCTAGGACTTAGGGGAATTCCTTGCCAACATCTCCATGCAATTGAGCTTCACATAAGCAAACCATGCTCTGTCACCACACAATTAGCCTATATAAAATCTATGAATTAAGTCTGAAAATAAACTCTTTTAAAAGAAACGGTAAATCTAAGCTAGATCGATAACCTACTCTCGTAGTGCCGTAAAATCCCTTCCTAATTTATTTCCACTATCCATTTGCCAGTGATAAAATAAACTAGGAGCATTAAGAAATTTGCCCACTAAATCTCCAATAAAAATTACGCCTCCCTTAAGGTCGGTTTTTATAGCCCGGTTAATATTTTTCTATAGGCAAACGACGTTGTCACTTAACGTTCCCCTATTATGGATTTATGCTAAACGATGGCCAGTCAATTAACATAGTGAAGTATCATTACCGGATTAAAAGAGAATAAATTCAGAAATAAAACTTTAATTAAATGTGCATGGAAACATTAACAAGTTCATTCTCTAATCCTAGACAAGAATTCTAGCAAGACATAGCTTTAAAGAAAATAACAAATGCTTGGAAATAACTCATCATAATTAATTCAAAGAATAAACTTACAAGTAGATGGAGCCAACCTTGAACCAAAAGAGACAAATTCCCATGACCAGAATTTTTCCAAAAGCTAAAGCCAAACTAGAAATTACAAAGAAAGAAAAGTACAAGTCTAAACTATTTGTGTTTTGCCAATTTTTTCTTGGAAGAGAACTTGATGCCTTTGTCCTTTGCTTGTCTTGGCTTTTATAGTGAACTGTGAATGGTGGCTATGTGGTTGATAAGCCATCTGCATGGAAAGCCAAGTATTTTACTTGGCTTGCCATCCAGTTTGCACGCATAATGGGGTAGTGGTGCATGAATTGGTCCTTTGACCAATTTGTTTCTTCAACTTGAATTCTGGAGAAGCCACGTGCAGATAGATGTTGTTTAGTCACATGTGCCAAAATAAAGAACCAAGCCATTGTCCCTTGTGCGTGAGCAGGAAGTATGAAATGGCCTTTGTGCTTTTTGCTTGGTCCTTGAGGAGACCACGTGTGCAAGCTTATCCAATGCCAAAAATAGAATTCTTGGCCATCTCATGTGCGTAAGTGACGCAGCAATGGACCAGGTGGTTGTCTTTGACCATCTTGCCCTTGAGGATTTAATTCTGGAAATTTGGTGCAGCAATTCTTAGAGAAGAATTTATGGAGTTGCCACGTGGCCACAGGCTGCTTGTGCAGATTCGGGATGCAAGCGCTGCTCGTGCAGAAAACGTGCTTTTAGTCCCTTTATCATCTTTTAGCCCCTATTTTTGCACAAAATAACCAAGACACTAGGACAAAAGGTATTTATTAAAAAAGAAGAAAAATGCAAGAAAATAACATGAATAAATAAAATAATTTGTATTTGCAAGTTTAAAAACCGTAAAAAGTAGACCGGAAGTGAGTGTAAAATGCACTCTCATCATATGGCCCGTCAACTTCCTCTCATTATTCAAGACCATCACCTTTCTCTAGATTTCTTTGTTGTCGATTCATGGTTGGGGCATTATGCTTGGTATTTTGTGGTTATCCACCCTCGGTATAATGGTCACAAACTATACAACATCAGTTTAATTCTGCATGCCAAACAATTACATGGCGTAGGGAGCATCCTTCTGTCCAACCCATCCAATTCAATGCGTTTAGCATGCTCTATTAGATAGAAGCAGTGGATGTTTGCTTTCTGTTGGAGCCTCTATCTCCACCACCGCCTCTACCAGTGCATTTTGCTAACCTTGTAGCCCTGTTAACCCAATTTCAGGATGTTTCTCACAAACCACCAGGCTTACCTCCTTCAGGACCACCGGACCATCATATTCCATTGCTTCCCAATGTTGCCCCTGTCAATGTCCGCCCCTATCGGTAACCTCATTTCCAGAAGCAAGAAATGGAAAGGCTCGTAGCTGAAATGCTCAAAGAAGGCATGATTCGCCCTAGTACCAGTCCTATTCATCCCTTGTCTTGCTTGTTTGTAGAAAGGATGGCACATGGCGGTTTTGTGTTGATTACAGGGCCCTTAATGCAGTCACTGTTAGGGATTGATTTCCCATTCCCTCCATTGACGAACTCTTTGATGAACTTCATGGGGCAAAATTCTTCTCCAAATTAGACCTCTTGGCAGGCTACCTTCAAATCCGAATCAAGGTAGAGGATATCGACAAAACAACTTTTCGTACCCATGATGGCCATTATGAGTTCCTTGTTATGCCATTCGGTTTGTCAAATGCACCTTCTACATTCCAAGCTGTTATGTATGAAGTGTTGGAACCATTTCTTCGCAAGTTTGTATTAGTATTTTTTTATGATATTTTGATCTATAGTGCTAATTGGACAGAACACCTCCATCATATTCAATAAGTTCTGCAGGTATTGCGCTAGGAGAAGCTTGTAGCCAAGAAATCAAAATGTCTTTTTGGTCAAGCTTCCATAGGCTATCTGGGCCACATTGTTTCGAGTGAAGGCATTGTAGTAGACCTCAAAAAGATTAAAGTCATTCAATAGTGGCCCACACCTGCTAATGTGAAAGATGTTTGTAACTTTTTGGGGTTGGCCGGGTATTACCGGTGGTTCATCCACCACTATGCATAAATATCCGGCCCACTTACAGATTTTCTCAAGAAAACTGGATTCTTATGGAATACTACAGCCAATAATGCTTTTATTCAGCTTAAGAGTCTCCTCAGTGATACTCCAGTGCTATAGTTGCCGGATTTTTCAAAGTCCTTCATGCTTGAGGCAGATGCCTCATGAGTGGGAATCGATGTTGTCCTATCACAAGACAAACACCCTATTGCTTATTTCAGCCAGAAGTTGTGCCCCCAGATGCAAAAAGCTTCCACTTACCACAAAGAAATGTATGATATCACTGAATCAGTAGCAAAATGGCGGCAATACCTACTCAGGCGAAAGTTTACCATTGTCACAGATCAGCAGGCTCTTAGGCACTTGACAGAACAGATCATTCAAACCCCGGAACAACAGAAATGGCTAAGCAAACTGCTAGGATATGACTTCAATATACTATATCGCCCAGGAACACAAAATATGGCGATTGACACCCTGTCCTGAGTCTCTGCATCCTCATTTCTGGCTATTACTCAAGCCTCACTCACCATGGACCAACAGCTTCGTGTTGTTAACCTCACTTATCCCGAATTACTCGACATACAACAACAGCTGCTAAGTGATTCCCCAGCAGCTTCCGACTTCCAGTTCAAGGATGGATTGCTTCTTTTCCGGGATGGATTGGCTGTGCCATTAGATTCTCCCTTGCAAACTTTTCTCTTTCGAGAGTTCCATGACTCACATTTGGGAGGACATGCAGGCATCACATGCACTTTCCATCTTCTATCCCTCAATTTTTATTGGAAAGGGATGTGCAGTGATGTTCAGCAATAGGTTTCTGAATGTCAGGTCTGTCAGCAAATGAAGGATTCATCCCTCAACCCTGCGGGTCTCCTACAACCTTTACCAATTTTGTCCCTAGTATTTAATAGCATTGCCATGGATTTTATCACTAGTCTTCCTTCGTCCCAAGGAAAAATAGCTATCGTGGTGGTAGTCGATAGACTTTCGAAATATGGCCATTTCTTTGGCCTACGGGGCAATTTTTCCACTGAAGATGTTGCCAAAATTTTTTCACTCAAGTCATCAAACTTCATGGCATTCCAGTTTCTATTGTTACCGATCGAGACCCCATATTTTTGACAAGTTTTTGGCAAGAAATTAACAAATTACATGGAACGGCTCTCACACTTAGTACCGCATTTCACCCACAGACCAACTGCCAGACTGAAGCCCTTAACAAATGTCTAGAAATGTACTTGAGGTGTTTTGTTGCCGACAACCCACATCATGGATGGCTATACTTCCTTGGGCAGAATATTAGTATAATTCTGCATATCAAATCTCAGCCCAAGTGACCCCATTTGAGGTATTGTATGGCCGCCTCCCTCCCACAATAGTTCAGTATGTTTCCAGCTCCACAGGCAATGCGCTGGTTGAATCGAAAATGTTGCAGCGTGATGTTGTGTTACGTAATTTGAAATAAAAACTCCTCCGAGCGAAGCATCGGATGAAGAACCTTGCTGACAAAAGTCGACGAGAAGTTACCTTGGAGGAAGGCGACTTGGTTTACATCAAATTTCAGCCTTTCCGGCAGAACTCAATCCGTCTACAAAGGCATACCAAACTGGGACGGAAGTACTTTGGGCCTTTGCATGTCCTCAAACGCGAAGGTGAAGTTGCCTACAAACTTGAACTTCCAGCCGCAGCAAAGATTCACCCTGTCTTTCACATCTCACTCCTCAAGAAGTGTAAAGGTATTCCTGAACAACAAGTTACACCTCTCCACTTAATGGATTCTACCACCACATTGGTCCTAAAACCAATTGAAATACTTAAAAAGCGAGTGGTCCAGAAGAATGGACGTGAGTTGGAGCAATGGCTTGTTCGCTGGGATGGTTTTGCTGCCTCGAATGCGACTTGGGAAACTGCAGAAATTCTTAAATGTCAATTTCTGGGCTTAAACCTTGAGGACAAGGTTCTTCTTCGGGATGGGGGTAATGTCGTGAGTGAGGCCCAGCCAGAGGCACCTACAGCCAAGACAGACAAAATAATCAAGCCCAAACTTCAAATCCAACAGTTCCTTGCAGACAAAGTACCAGAACATGAATCCCTTCTAGAAAGTTGGACGGTTAAGTCTTGGGATCACTGTTAGTAGACGCATAGTGGTTGTTAAGGCTGTTACAAAGATTAAGAGAGCACATCTATATATATACTAGATATCTTATTATAGAGAGTATATGAGTATTAGCCTAAGAATTCTATGAACTTCACCACCTTCTGTTATTTTCTAGCTAAAACTGCATGATCTCCTTCTTCCGGAGGAATCCGCTTATTTTCTATCTAAATAGTGAAACTACTCCTCCAGTCTGTTTTGTGCCCTTGATTGCATTGGACACTACACTTTACTAGTTACCACATTCTTCTTTTATAATTTTACAGTAGCTATAAAAAAATAAAGCATAGATAATGGCGGACACAAAAGAAGACAGGGGGGATTCTTTTATGATTTTACCTTTTTAGCCTCCCAAGAATACTTTTCAAGGTCCGCCAGTGAGCCTAGAGAATAGAGATAATCATCATGTCATATTGTCATATGGCTATTTTCAAGAATTTATATTTTTGGAAGCAATACAGAAACTATTTAGCATATAGAGTGCAATGACTGGGCCTACAACTTATTCGTAAATTTGTGTAATATAAAATCTTTCTTATAACATGACTTGTTGGTTGGTACATATTATTTTATAAGAGAATTAACTGGTTTATCATTAAACAGTAAACTATTAACTAGAACAAGTAAAACCTTTCTCAAGTATATAAACAAATTAAAGGCAATTAACCATCTCTTTAGGATGAAAAAGTTTACATTGACACCATTAATGCTCTACACTATTATTTGCTACAGAATCGAGTATAGTCTCTTTACAGCCATTGCTCAATGCGTGGACCATGTAGGGACCCAATTTAGCAACTCTTCAATTGTCTTGTTCCGCAGTAGGCAGCTCGAATCGGCAGAGTGGGCACACATGACTCTCTAGCAGCCATTGCTCAATGCATGGACCGTGGAATTCATGAGAGCAAGGCATCATAGTGAATTGAGACCCAATTGTCAGCTCTTCCATACATATTACGCACATCCTAGAGTCATCATCATTACTGCAACTTACTGTATATTTTGGTAAGGCTTCAATTGCTGATGAAGCTGCAGGCTTTGGCCTGGACATTTCTTCTCTAGCAGACTCCATTGTAGTCACTGCCTCCGCCATCTCCTCTAATGCATTCCGCAGCTCAAACATCAAAAATTCCTTTCGGAATCTGCCCAGTGTTGATTCTGCTATGTTATCCCAGATTCCGCCCCAAAATATCCAAGGGATGACTGATGTTCTAACAACTTCAAAAGTGGCATCCCATATCCTAGGTTGAATATCGCCCAATGTCTCCATATCAACCAACATCTTGAGACTCCGTTTAATGGAGTCTACTTGCGACTTTGCTTGAAGCAGTTCCCTGTATTCATTGTCTGGCAAGACCACGGTTCTTTCAATGGTCAAAAGCATAGGCTCATAATTGCCTTCCCTATCCATGCGGTCCTTAACTTCCAAAATCTTGACGGTTAAATCCTCTACACCTGTCAATTCAACATGCCGATGATCATCTCCCTTTACACTCAAATCTCCCCAAAACATATTCTCCAATGGAAAACCTATACCCATCATGATCTCAGATATGATCTCTCGTGAGAGAGCAGAAGAAGAATTATCTCCAGATATCAAATCCTGACGTCTATACTTAACTTCCTTGGACCTAGAATCGAGCAGAACGTCCCCACCTGGATCAGTACTTTCGTCTGATAATATTGGAGATTCAGATTGAATATGGTGACCGAAAAAAGCATGTATCACAAACTCATCAGAATTAGTTGAAGGAGAGGATGCGTTGTTCAAGTTGGAGTTAGGGGATGATGGTTCTGCAAAGACGTGGATGTCACTTGAACTATTAATATTGCTGCCACTGGAGAGGGAGAGGGCCATGGTTGTTTAGTATAGATGATCGCCTTTGGTTCTCGTGAGGAGATTAATTTCTTGAATGCAACAGACGTGTCGCTAGGGCCTAGGGGGTCTATTCCTTTAAAGTGGATTGTATTTGTGTGGGAAGGAAGATGAGATGAGGAACATTTATTTATAGATCTGAAAATTTTAATCCACTAGCAAATAGGTTTCCTTTCCCTAATCAAGTAAGGATTTACGATGACAGGAACTTGCAAAAGTTACTAATCTTGTTTCGAAAAGGATTAAGATCAGAATAACCACTGTTTTAAAACTCTGTTCCTGTTTGGATTTTAATTATTGGAAGAATTATTTTAACTTTGACCAGGAAAACATCTGTTACTTTACTAGGAATTATAAAAAATAATTTATATTTTCACAATCAGAACGAGACGGAGAGAATTGATCAAACCACAAACCTCAATATGAAGTAAGGACGTCCTGGGAAATAGCCAAAGAATTGTTTGATTGCTATAAAGCGGTATTTTTATGCAGTTAAAACCCTATATTGATCAGAATTTCCTCTACTCTCGGTGCAGTACCTTTTCCGTGTTACTTACAAATTAGTAGTTTTTTTATTCACTACACAAATTTTTTTGACCGACACAACACCTGTTCCTCTAGGAATAAACTTAATCATCACATTAATTAATAATCCTACATATAAGAACTCTAGGGTTGGCATAAAAAAAAATAAAAATAGAAACGCCAGGGCCGGAAGGTTCTCTTATCAAACTCGCGTATACATTAATTGAAATCTACTCCTTCTTTCTCACTTACCACCATTCTTCTTTTATGATTTTGCAGCTTAATTGCTGAAGCAGGACGTAGCTATAAAAGCAAAGCATAGAGATCAGAACACGAGTAGTGATCATGGCTGTCGTCAGAAACGATTTATTTGATCATTGAATAGTAAATGATTAACTAGAAGCGTACCCCTTCTTTCTTTCATTAATAAATTTCATCCCCATTAGCATAAAAGACGAAAACGATTAACTAGAAGTAGAACAAGTAAAAACTTTCTCAATTATATATATAAAAAAAAAAGTTTGCATTGACTTATAATTTGTCATACCCATTGAATCCACTAATCTAGTAGAATTGGGTACTATAGTATTCACCCATCAGTTAGGGCGGCCCTCCGAAAAGCAAACATTCCTAGCTAGGCCTGCAATTGACTTCTTCCTCAGTAGGCTAATCGGCAGAGTGGGCACATATATATATGACTCTCTTGCAGCCATTGCATATGCATGGACCATTGGGACTCAAGAGAGCAAGGCATCAAAGTGAATGGAGACCCAATATTTATCTCTTCCACGCATATTACGCATATCATAGAATCATCACCAGTAAAGCTTCAATTGCTGATGCTGCTGCAGGCTCTGGCCAAAACAGTACTTCTTCAGCGGACTCCACTGTGGCCATCTCCCAGAAAGCACTCCACAGCCGAAACCTCAAAATATGTACTCCCTTTCAGGATTCGTCCACATTGTTGATTTTGATATGACATCCAAGATTTTCTTCCAGAATATGCAAGGGATGTTTAGTCCTTTAATATAATCAAAAAGAAGATTCCATAAGTGAGGTTGAACTCTTGTCGTAGCCATCGCCGTCTCTTCTTCAACCAAGGACATGGCTTCGCCACTAATTACGTTTACTTGCGGCTTTGCTTGAACCAGTGCCCTGTACATATTCATTGTCTGCCGCGGCTAGAACAATTGTTCCTTTTATAGTAAAAG
Organism: Turnera subulata; assembly: GCA_028386065.3. Taxonomy (NCBI): domain Eukaryota; kingdom Viridiplantae; phylum Streptophyta; class Magnoliopsida; order Malpighiales; family Passifloraceae; genus Turnera; species Turnera subulata. The sequence goes on along the minus strand of JAKUCV010003290.1, from coordinate 12,985 downwards.
CCAATGGTACATCATTACGTTCCTTCCCTGGCCATGCAGTGCATTTAAAATCCTGATTATCAAATCATCTTTACTCTTCTATGCAATACCCTGCAGATCCCGGATCACTCAAATCTTTCCAATACACATTCACCGGCCATTTGGAAACCTATTGGCTAGCTCAGATATAATATATCAGACATTATCTCTCGTGAGAGTGCAGTAGCGAAATAAGGTGGCATACTTTCTTGCAGCCGGATAGCTCTTCATTAGGTCAATGTGTATGGGACACAGGTTTTCCTGAATCCATTCAAAGGCTTGTGTACTACTTGACTTTGCCAATTTTGAATGAAGCATCTTTGATTCTCAAGAAAAAAAATGTAAAATTTCCTCCAGTTGCTGCAACACCTTTTCCATCTTTTTACTAGTAGCTAGGACTAATGACTTTACACAAGTTTCTTTGCCCGACACACGTGCATCTCCTCCGATAAATAACTGAATCACAATAATTACTAAACCTGTATAAAAAAGGTGTTGGAGTTTTGAGCATGTTTAACATATGAACAGCACATGAACAGCACATGCAGCGGAAGAATTATACAAGAAAGGAGACTTATCTATTTTCTTGATGGAGCCAAGATCTTCTTGTTCCTCTGTGTTGTTGTGTTGATCGTGGGTATAATTACAAGAAAAATACCCTTATGTCACAGCCTAAATGCCCTAAATTAGTGTGTATGAAGATGTATCTGTGTTCTGCTAAAACACAGTGAGAGAGGAGAAACAGGGGAAGCAGTGAGGCAAGGAGCAGCTCTCCCCTTGCTTATTTTTACCACGCCCATACGCCCTTTAAATGCATAACCGATAAAAGCAGAAGCTCACACATAGTGGAGCACTTCATTATTGGGTAGAGCACTTTATTATTGAGTGGAGCACTTCATTATTGCGTGGCAACAAGATAATCCATCATCTCCCACTCACACAAAATGGAAGTGCTCATGAACACAATCATGAGATATTCAAGATGGAAATAACATTCTCAATTCTCATATGATGGACACAACCATCTATATCTTCAAAACATTTCATACGGGCAAAATAGGTCGTGCGACCAACATACTAGTAAAAGCTCTTTATTGTACATCTGTTAGGAATATACAATAACTCAAGGATAGAACTATATTGTAAATCTGTTAAGAATTTACAATAGTGCAAGTAGAGTAAGTATGTAAGCTCCCCAGATACATTTAGTTGCATTTAAGAGAAACACAGATCTCAATTCTCTATATGTATTCACAATTATGTTTTACAAAAAAAAACATAAGTGGCGCCACATTGTGAACACAAAAAAGAAAATGCAACACTCAATGATCTTCCCTTTTACTCAAAACTCTACATCTTAGCTCAGCTGCTTTTCTGACATATCCCGATTAGGCCGAATCACTCATGGCCATTCAGAATACAGCCAAGACAGCAACACCAAACTAAGGTTTCAAGTAGTAGTAAAAAGTCCCTAAGGGCGCTTGTCAGAAATTATAAATAATTTCTCAAGGCTCACACAGTAAGGAAATGAGACCATATTTCCTACTCCTTAATCGGCCACAAAACACACATGGTATGAATTCATGTGCCACAGTATTTTCTCCATCCCTCAGTGGAGCATATGTCATTAATAATACTGTGTAGGTAATAGTTCAAACACACCTAGTGTTTAACTTGGGTCCACCACTCTACCGTTTTTTCGACAGAACCCTACCTAGCCTTTGAACAGATAAGATAAAACATTACTTCGTTTTATCTTCGGTCAATCATGACTGACCTCATCGTAAACAATATCAAGGCGACAATATATTTTAAGTCAGGCTCTTACAGAATAAGTACTCAACTTATTCTTGACTTAAAACTGTCTTATCCCTATGACACACCTAGTCATAGAGATGGTTACTCGTGTGAGAGAGCTAACCTGTCTGTTAGACATATTGTTTGATGAGCTCAGCACTAAGCTTCTCATCCCATCATATGCACCTAGCATATATCCACACATGTATACAACATGTATTCTGTATATATGAATGTTTACACAAACCGGCATTGTATAAATCTAGAGATTTATCGTGAATATAAAGTTAAGGGAAAGAACAATAATAAAAATTATTGTTCTTAATTCCTACTAAACCTATTTGCTCTATTTGACCAATAAATGAATCTTTCCAAAAAAAAAAAAGGTTCGGTGACTGTGTATCAGCATATCACCAGTAGGAATATACTTTACATTCACTTCTTTATGTGAAATATCAATGTGTTTTTGTCTTGTCACAGTACCACCAATTCCTCCCACAGGAATATCACTGCATGATTATCACAATAGATAATCAATAAGGGAACCATACCGCATGCATTATCCCTAATGACTAAACTATTCTAGTCTTACAGCTTTGTACAACAGATGATAGAATTATAAATTCAATTCCTATCATTGATAAGACCATGTTTGACAAGATGGTATGACTACACATAATCCAAGATCACCACTATAGTCAACATGCATATAAGCTTTGAAGCAGAACTTATCTCTTGAAAGCTTATAATATAGTTTTTCATACTCTTAAATACCAAGGTATTTCTTTGACTGTCATCTAATTGTCATATCTAAGATTAAGTCGATAACTATTTACCATCTCAACAAGATAATAAATATCTTGTCTTGCATACTGTTAGTGTAATATGCCCAAAAGCCAATCATGGATGATTATTTGTTGTCATGTATACACATTAAGGTTATTCCAATAAGTATCGTTTATGAGATAAACGCTTGCACATACTTATAACCCTAGAATATTTCATATTCTTAAATGTCCCTAGTCGATTATTATTACGGATGGGTTGTAATAATAAATTAAGACTAGCGTAT
>JAKUCV010003289.1:11664-26504 GCA_028386065.3 Turnera subulata | reverse complement strand
CTAAGCACAAAGGAATATGAACACAATAGCAAATATTATTACCTGCAATTGTTAGCAAATCCCTAAAATAAAACAAGCAAGAGAATCCACTCTTGTAGTGAGAATATCAAAGTTTCTGAACTTTTATTGTCTTCAATATTCTGAGTAAAACAATAACATAAGACCCCTATTTATAGAACTCCTAAGTCGGCTACAGTAACCGGCGTCTACAGTAAACCCTAGCTACAGTAACCCGCGTCTACAGTAAACCCTAGCTACAGTAACCCCGCGTCTGCAGTAAACCCTAATTGGACCAGGATTTAATTGAGCCCACATAAATTGGACACTAATTAAAACCTTATAGTTATAAACCCAAATAACTAAATAAACTAAAGCCCACATTAATCAACTAATTAATATTGGATTTGATCCAACATAATAAGAATAAAAAAGCATGCCGATTTAATTGTTCCAATTAAATAAAATCGGCTACTAGAACATAATGAAAGTAAATGGAAAATGACGACATCTGATCAATGTCGACTAAGCCCAGATAAGTGACAGTAGGATGATGGGCTTCAACTTCAGCTCCTCTCCAAGCTTGATCACTCGATCTTCCAACAATTCAATATTCAAAAGTGCATGAACTTGTTGTTGCAGCTGATCTTTGATCGTCTTGGACCGAGCCCGTGTCATTGGACCCGTAGGAATCACCAACTCGCCAGCTCCCTGAGTGCCCGCATCCATGTCCGCATCAGTAATTGCTGCCACCAAATCGATTCCAACAATCAACAGAAAACAATCAACCGAAAAATTCAACTTCTCCACCAAATCGACTTCACAACAGAATTTGCAGCAACTTTTTTTTTTTAATTGAAATCGACAAGACTAACAATAAAAGAGAAACAAATCGAATTTTTTTTTATATAAATTTCGGCAACACAAGGAACTCAAAGAACGGAAAACTAATTTGCAGAAAAGTAAAGGGATACGTAGTTGAAATTGATACCTAGGCTCCGCTACCAAGATGATACAGAAACACTACCAGAACAAGGCTAGATAGCACCTCCAAATCAATCAAAGTCTCCAAGATCAGCAACCAATTCAACCAAATTTAGGGTTTCAGCAAATACCTCTATCACCTCAAAACACAACAAAGGCGTTAAGCAACAATAGAGTAATAAAAGCTAGGAATCTTGAATACGCCACAAGCAATCAATCACTTGATAAGTAAACACAATCCCTCAAATAAACAAGAAGAAATCAATTCTACTTGCAAATAACCAAGGTAATGAAAACCTCAAACTTTATTATCAAATAGCAAGAATAATGTGTCTTATAAAAAGAACCCTAAAGACCCTATATATAGGCACCCAAGTCGGCCACATGAGCAACCCTTGCCGACTTGGAGTTGTCTCCTAACTCCTTGGCCAAGTCGGCCACACCTCCTAGTTGGACTAGGTTTTGACTTTTAATCCAACAACATATTGGACTAATTAAACCCAACAAAAATAACCCATAATTGTTTATGACCCAAATAACAAAATAACCCAATGAAATAAAAGACCCATGCCGAAATTATTTATTGTTTTTTTATATAATAAAATCGGCAACTTAAATTATAAAATAAAATGGATATGTCGACATGGGGCCCACATGCTCCAGTCGACTAGGCTTCTTCTCCAATGACAGAGACACATGTTGGTTTCTTCTTGTACTCTTCTCCAAGCTTGATCATCTTGTCTTCTTGCAATTCTTGATTTATCAAAGCTTGAACAAAGTGCAGCATGTGGTTCTTGATCATCTTCAATCGAGCCCGTGTGATTGGTCCTTGAGGCAAGCTAATGGCGCAATCTCTATCATTAACTCCACTTGGTGCTTGCTCGCTTGCATCAATGTCATCAAAGTACACAACCACAAATTTTCCTATGAAGGCTCTCAATACATGATTCATCAGTCGCATAAACGTACTAGGCGCATTAGTCAAACCAAACTGCATTACCAACCATTCATACAATCCATACTTAGTTTTGAATGCAGTTTTCCACTCATCACCTACTTTCATGCGAATTTGATGGTAACCACTCATGAGATCAATCTTAATGAATATGCATGCACCATATAATTCATCAATCATATCATCAAGTCGAGGGATAGGATGGCGATACTTAACTGTTATTTTGTCGATTGCGCGACAATCAACACACATACGCCATGTGCCATCCTTCTTTGGCACTAGAATCACTGGTACTGCACATGAACTCAAATTCTCTTGCACCAACCCCTTGGCAAGCAACTCGTCAACTTGCTTTTGAATCTCCTTGGTCTCCTCGGGGTTGGCCCTATAAGCTGGCTGATTTGGGATTTGTGCTCCAGGAACAAAGTCAATTTCGTGTTTTATGCCCCGAATAGGCGGCAATTCTTTTGGTAGTTCTTCTGGAAACACATCCCAAAAATCCTGCAAAACAGAAACAACAGAACTAGGAATATCGGAGTTAAGGTCAGTGTCAGAAAAATAAGCGCCCTTGTACAAGAGCACCAAAATATCCTTTTTTCCTGCACATGCTACCCTAAAATCCCTCACATTGGCATAGAAGTTCTATTTCTATTTTCCCTCTTTTTTTCTCTGCGAGTCGACATTGGCTCTTCTTTTCTCTCCCTCAGCGTCGACTTCACTCCTTTGTTTTTCTTTTTGTTTCAGCTCTCCTTTTCCAAGGTTCTCAACCTTTTGCACACACTCTCCTTTTGCATAACCCTCGGCTATCCTCTCGTGCTCACCATTGAGGTGCAGCTTGGCTGCCTTTTCTTGCCTCATTGCCTCAGCACTCTTTTTTAAGTGCTTCTGATCAGAGTACACTTGTTGTGGAGACAATGGAGCTAACACAAATTTCTACTCTCCCATGGAGAAGGAGTACCGATTCTTGTAGCCATCATGCCATACATGCCTATCATACTGCCATAGTCTACCAAGTAAAATGTGACAAGCATGCATAGGAATAACATCACACAATATCTTGTCAATATAATTACCAATGGTTATTGCAACAAGAACCTGTTTCGTCACCTTGATCTCACCCATGTCATTCAACCACTGCAGTTTATATGGGTGGGGATGCTTTGACATTGCTAATCCCAACTTCTCCACCATCAAGGTGCTGGCTACATTCGCGCAACTCCCACTGTCGATGATCACACTGCATGCTTTACCATCGACATGGCATCTAGTGTGGAAGATATTCTCCCTCTGCTCCGTCTCATCCTCCTTCAGTTGTGCACTGAGTACTCGCCTGGTCACAGGAAGCAAAGGATCAGATGTTGGCGCCTCTTGCACATATCGATCTTCTACAGGAACATCCTCTAACTCGGGCATGTTAGCACATGAGTCGTCCTCCTCATCATCCGAGTATAGCTCTCCTTCCCGAACATAGATCACCTTCTTGTTTGGACACTAGGAAGCAATGTGCCCAATACCCGCACACTTGAAACACTTCACATCCTGATGCTTAGTTGTGGAGGAAGAAGTCGACTAGCTTGCCTTTGGGATTGGCTTGTAGTCGGCCAGTCTTGTCTTTTCCTCTCTTGGCTTCTCTTCTCGGGTGTACTTTCGTTGATTCCAATTGGACGAAGTGGATGTGATGTAAGGATCTAAAAAACCCCTGCTGTTATTATATACCTTCAGCTGCCTTTCCACCTTGATTGCACTCTCGACAACCTCTCCAATGTCTAAATTATATTGCAGCTCCACGACATTAGCAATCTCTCGGTTCATTGCAGCAAGGAATCGTGCCATTGTGGCTTGAGGCTCCTCCTCTATATTCTCCTGTAGCATCAGTGCTTCCATCTCCTTATAATACTCATCAATGCTCCGTGTACCTTGCCTCAAAGTTTGCAGCTTTTGGTGCAAATCGGTATAGTAGTAGCTCGGTACATATCTTCTCCTCATGATGCCTTTCAATTCAGTCCATGTTTGAGGGGGTCCTTGTCCTGCACGACGCCTGTCCAACAAAAACTTGTTCCACCATTTAAGGGCATAATCAGTAAATTCAAAAGTAGCTAGGTTAATCTTCTTTTCCTCAGAAAAGTGATAACAAATGAAAACCATATCAACTCTTTGCTCCCATTCAATGTAAGCGTCGGCATCTCTTCTTCCCTGAAAAGAAGGTATCTTGATCTTGATGTTGTTCATGTTGGCATCGACATTGATGTATGGCTCCCATCCATTGTTCCTTCCATAATGTCGATTCTGATAGCCTCCTCTTCCTCTCAGCATTCTGCCACCTTGTCCATTGCCTTGGTAACGTGGCTGCCACTCTTCCTCTTCCCATACTTCATCTTCAAACTCGCCTTCCAAGCGCCTTTGAGGTTCAGCTTGCTCCCGACGTTCTGGTATCTCGCCCCTTGGCGGCGGTTCGTCTTGCTGCCTTGGTTCCTCCACTAATGGTGGTTGTTGTAGGTGTTGGCGGGGAGGGGGCTGCTGCTGCTGCTGCGGCGGCGGCTGCTCTCTTTGAACATCCAAACCTGCAAGTAAGCGCTTCAGCTCATTGGCTTTGTCGAGCACTTTGTTGTTGAGACGGACTACTTCATCTCTCAATGCCCTCCATTGTAATGATTGCCCTTGCCCGTCTTGCCGAATGCTCTCCGATTCATGGCTTTTTGGTGACTGCGACATCTTCCAGAAAATAACCTCACCCTCTCTGGTGTTTCACTCACTCTCTTGTCCCTTGCTAGGTTTTTATTTGTTAGGATCCAGAAACAAATCACAGAAAATAACAAATTGCCACGTATTCAATAGAATCAATGAAAATCCTAACAAGAAACGACAAACTTCACGAAACTAGAGGCAAGATTTAAACTCAATTCAAGAACAGAAAACACACACAAGAAGAACAATTTGTATGTGTAGATTTTTTGTCAATCGAGCAATATGAAACAATATCACCCAATGCAAGAAATCAACTATCAACACAACAAACTGAAAGAAAATTTAAGATTCAATTCGGGTAGGATCTTTCACCCGAATTCCTGCAAAACAATTGGTTATTAATAAATCAATCGATTTTTTTTTTTTTTTTATATTTGCTACCGATGAATAGTAATGATGAACAGTACGATGAACAATAATCGACACACCTTTTTTTTAAAATTCGGCAGAAATAAAACAAATAACACAAAAAAATTAAAGGATAGTTGATTGATTTGATAACCTGAGCTCCGCTACCAAAATTGATACGACAACACACCTAGCCGGCCCTAGAAGCACCTTCGTATCTAAGATTGTCCCGATCTCAAATCACCACCAATCGTGCACACTTTATGCACCGTTGTTCTTCACCTCCTAACAATCTGTGCTAGGCAACAGATGGACGCGATAGCCCCTCCACCTCCTAATCTCTCGGTGCTAGACAACAAAGAAACAAAGCACAAAGGAATATGCATCACAATAGCAAATATCACTACCCTCAATTGTTAGCAAATCCCTAAAATAAAAACAAGCAAAAGAGACTCCTCTCTTGTAGTGAGAATATTCAAGCTTTTCTGAACTTTTTATTTCTAAAATATTCTGTCTAACAATGAACCCCTAAGACTTTATTTATAGAGGACAAATTCACCCTAAAGTCGGCCACATAGGTGCCAAAGTCGGCCACCTCCTCTTTAGTCCTAAAAGAATTGGTTTTCTTCCTCTAACCCTAATGTGCCGCCTCCTCCTATTACTAGAAGGACTAGGATTTTAATTGAGCCCACATAACTTGGCACTAATTAAAACCTTACAATAAAAACTCCAAATAACTAAAGCCCACATTAATCAACTAATTAATAATGGACTTGACCCAACATAATAAAAACAACCCTAATAATAATACTACTGATATGTCGACATGGCCTATGGTGTATGGACTGATGTCGACTGGGCCCCACTTATGCTCTTGAGTCAATTACTCCTTAATCGATAGCAAATTGATGGGCTTCTGTTTCAGCTTCTCTCCAAGCTTGATTACTCGCTCTTCTTGCAACTCGAGATTGAGCAATGCTTGAACTTGTCGTTGCAATTGATCTTTTATCTTCTTGGATCGAGCCCGTGTAATTGGACCCGTGGGCAACACCAACTCGCCAGCTGCTCCTTGAGTGTCCGCATCCATGTCCGCATCACTTTGCTTATTTTTATTTTAGGGATTTGCTAACAATTGCAGGTAGTGATATTTGCTATTGTGATTCATATTCCTTTGTGCTTTGTTTCTTTGTTGTCTAGCACCGAGAGATTAGTGTTAGTGTAATATGCCCAAAAGCCAATCATGGATGATTATTTGTAGTCATGTATACGCATTAAGGTTATTCCAATAAGTATCGTTTATGAGATAAACGCTTGCACATACTTATAACCCTAGAATATTTCATATTCTTAAATTGTCCCTAGTCGATTATTTTTATGGATGGGTTGTAATAATAAATTAAGACTAGCGTATGTTGAGAATTGCATATGTGATATGAATTCTACATACGGGTACAAGTTAGAGAACTTGTGGACTGGACCGACCCACATAAGAACGCTACATGGAACGTTATATGTTTTGCCGATAGCGGTTCTTATAATGTATTGTCCTTCGACCTGTGATCATCAAGGTTCCCAACATGTGAGTCATATGCTTTGATATTATTCCTGGTCATCCGTAACTGGATAGACGTAAGGGTAATCATTGGGTATATGATGAGTGTGTAGTGGGTTTTGTATGATCCAGAGGGGATCCGTCCAAACCATATAACGGGTATATTATCGGAGAGTTTCTTGATAGAGTTGAACCATAAATGCATGGCCATGCTCGGATAATGATATATGATATCATTGGTATCCGTTTTACCGGTTAACTCGAGGATCAAGAAACCGAGATTAAACATATGCGAGATTGACATATTCCATGTCTCGTGTTTAATCTTGATAATGGGACGAAGGGACGATGACATGTTCCGAGGCACGTGGAATCAGTATTGATCTTGTCGTTCGGGTAGCAATGATGTGTTGCTAGACGCCGCTCTTTGCTTATAATTGTAAAATGAGATTTTACGATTATTTCCGGACGTACAAGTTCCTACAGGGTCACACACATACAGTCGTTGATTCGAGTAGGTGGTTGAACCGTGGTTGGACCATGGTTGGACCGTGGTTGGACCGTGGTTGGACCAGGGTCGTTTTTGGGCTGGTTTGGGTCAATAAAAGTCTGACTTATTGAACCCAAAATCAGTGCATGTGATGTGGGATCCAATTAGTGGAGACAAGATTATGTGGAGACATAATTATGAAAGATAATGGGCCATTGTGTTGGCCATTATCTCCATTGTCTCTTAGCACTAATTGGGTGGAGTAATCAGATTACACAAGCCATCATCTTCATCACTTGAGTCTGATTTTTGCAGAGTTTTCACCCTTGAGAGAGTCTTGAGAGTGTTCTTCATTTATTAGACCATACACCTTCTTTGAGAAAGAAGAGAAACACCACACACAACTCCCATTTCCTGTTGCTAGCACACCAGTTCGGGAGAGCTCGGGTTGAAGATCGTGAGACGTTCTTCTTCCGGTTACAGCGATTCATGTGGATACCGTAGAAGGGCGAGGCCTTTGTCTGGCTCTAGCTGATTCAGTTCTACAGTTGGGTGAAAGACCTCAACCGTTACAGGTATGAAAAATTGTTATTCGGTTTAGCTTCCTTCACATGGATCCTCCATGTGTATCCGGTATTTCCGCTGCGCATACATGTTGTATTTTGTGCTTTTGATTGTCAATTGCATGAACCGGATACTTACAATTAGGAGGTGGAGGGGCTATCACGTCCATCTGTTGTCTAGCATGGATTGTTAGGAGGTGAAGAACAACGGTGCATAAAGTGTGCACGATTGGTGGTGATTTGAGATCGGGACAATCTTAGATACAAAGGTGCTTCTAGGGCTGGCTAGGTGTGTTGTCGTATCAAAAACTGAACAAGAGACAAGCTAAATGGCTCGAGTTCATTGAGACATTTCGCTATATGGTGAAATACAAGCAAGGTAAGGATAATGTCATAGCCGATGCATTATCACGGAGGTATGCTCTTATTACTTCTCTTAGTTCGAAATTGATGGGATTTGAGCATATTAAGGATTTGTACAAATTTGATCATGATTTTGCTTCTATCTATGCTGCTTGTGAACATGTTGGGTTCGGTAAGTTTTACATTGATGCAGGATATTTGTTTAAAGAACATAAACTTTGCATTCCAGCTTGTTCAATGAGAGAATTGCTTGTTAGGGAGTCTCATGATTGGAGGCTTAATGGGACATTTTGGTTTTGCTAAAACACTTGACTTCTTGCATGAGCATTTTTATTGGCCATATATGAAGAAAGATGTTGAGCGAGTTTGTGCAGGTTGTGTTCCATGTAGGCAGGCAAAATCAAAAGTACAACCTCATGGGTTGTACACGCCACTACCTGTTCCGAATAGTCCTTGGACTGACTTGTCTATGGACTTTGTTATTGGGTTACCTCGGACCAAGCGGGGACATGATAGTGTATTTGTTGTTGTTGACAGGTTTACCAAAATGGCACATTTTATTGCTTGTCATAAAACGGATGATGCATCTCATGTTGCTGACTTATTCTTTAGGGATGTCGTGCACTTGCATGGCCTTCCTAAAACCATTGTTTCAGACAGGGATTCTAAGTTCCTCCGTCACTTCTGGCGCATGTTATGGGATAAGTTGGGGACCAAGTTGTTGTTCTCGACGACTTGTCATCGAACAGAACTTTGGGATCTTTGTTGCGTGCTGTTGTGGGTAAAAATTTGAAAACTTGGGGAGAATGTTTGCCTTTGGTCGACTTTGCCTATAATAGGAGCATACATTCTTCTACGGGTTATTCACCTTTTGAAATTGTTTATGGTTATAACCCACTAACCCCTTTGGATTTATTGCCTTTACCTGTTAATGAGCTTGTGAGTGCAGATGGGCAACAAAAAGCAAAGTTAGTGCGGTCTATTCATGAGAAAGCACGACAGCATATCGAGACAAAGAACAAGAAGTATGCTAAAAGAGCTAATCAAGGGCACAAACTTGTGCGGTTTGAGCCTGGAGATTGGGTTCGGGTACACTTACGGAAGGAAAGGTTTACTAAGCAAAGGAAATCTAAGTTGGATACACGTGGCGATGAACCATTCCAAGTTCTTGAACGCATTGTCGACAATGCTTACAAGATTGATCTGCCAGCTGAGTATGGTGTTAGTGCCATATTCAATGTTTCTGATCTTACTCCCTTTGACAATGCAGGTACAGATTCGAGGGCGAATCCTTTTCAGCAGGGGGAATGATGCGGACACTCAAGGAACAACTAGCAAGTTGGTGTTGCCCACGGGTCCAATTACACGTGCTCGATCCAAGAAGATCAAAGATCAATTGCAACTACAAGTTCAAGCATTGCTCAATCTCGAGTTGCAAGAAGATCGAGTAATCAAGATGGGAGAAGAGCTTATGAAGAAACCCACATGCATCACTGTGTGGGAAGGAATAGAAGAGGCCTAGAAGATAGTCGACCTCACTAGGCCACACTTGGGCCATGTTTATTGTTAAATTGGGGGCCGAATTCTGTTTGTTGTTTTTATTATTTTTGTTGGATTATTAATGGTCCAATTAATGGGCTGAAACTATACTTTATTTTTGATTTATTTTGTTGGATTTTAATTAGTCCAATTTGTTGTTGGATTAAAAGTCAAATCCTAGTCCATAAGGATTAGTGTGGCCGACTTGGCCTTAGGGTTAGGGAGGCTACTCTAAGTCGGCAAGGGATTGCTTTGTAGTCGACTTAGGAGCTCTATAAATAGGACCTTTATGCTTTGTTTTTAGACAGATTATTTGAGAAATAAAAAATTCAGAAAAGCTTGAATAATCTCACATCAATAGAGGAGTCTCTTTGCTTGTTTTTATTTTAGGATTTGCTAACAATTGCAGGTAGTGATATTTGCTATTGTGATTTATATTCCTTTGTGCTTTGTTCCTTTATTGTCTAGCACCGAGAGATTAGGAGGTGGAGGGGCTATCGCGTCCTTCTGTTGCCTAGCTCGAATTGTTAGGAGGTAAAGAACAACGGTGCATAAAGCGAGCACGATTGGTGGTGATTTGAGATTGGAACAATCTTAGATACGAAGGTGCTTCTAGGACCGGCTAGGTGTGTTGTCGTATCAGGGTCTAGGGTGCTCCAAACACTCCAAACCTAAATTTTCCACCATATATGTGCTCGCCATGTTGATTTCGCTTTCCCCATCAATTTTAGAACTCATAGCCTTCTCATTCACCAAGCTTCTTGTATAGAAAATTTTTATTTGTTTTCCCAACACCATCTTCCTTGACTTGAGCATTCAGCACATGCCTAGTATCAGGAAATTCTTCCTTAAGTACTTTCCATAGTCAAAAATGCATAGGTTTCGGGTTCCTAGCCTTCTGCATCCTCATTGCACTATTAGCTAAAGTCTCTCTATGCCAATCATCATTGTAATAATCTTCAATGCTCTTGAATTCTTGGCGCAATGTCTAGTGCTTCTGGAGCAACTCTGATACAGCAATACTGCCAGAACAAAGGCGTTAAGCAACAATAGAGTAATAAACACAAGGAATCTTGAATCCGCCACAAGCAAATCAATTACTTGATAAGTAAACGCAATCCCTAAAATAAACAAGAGAGAAATCCATCTAACTTGCAAATCAAGGTTTAAGAGAACCTCCAACTTCATTAGCAAAATAGCTAACAATAAACAATGTTCATCATCCGGTAAAATATGAACCCCAAGGGTCTTATTTATACTAGTCTAATACTAAACCCTAATAGACTTGGACTTGTAACTAATATAATAAAATAAAATAAAAAGACTTTGTGTTACTATTCACATGAATAGTAACCCTAACTCCTAAGTGGATTGGATTTGTAATTCCAATTCCCTAATGGACTGGGCTAAAATAAATAAAATAAGCCCAACTTAAATAATTATTGCCCAACAATTAATGACCCGAATAATAAATAAAACCCAGCCGAAATATTAATGATCCAAATAATAAAAATTTTGGCAACTATAATAGTAAAATAGACAATGTCTGGCATGGGCCCCACTTCCTCCAAGTAGCATGTTGTCGTGGTCCCCACTCTTCTCTAAGCTTGATCTCCATCTCTTCTTGAATTTCTTGTGAGAGCGAATCTTGGACAAGATTCTAAAAGTGAGCTTCTGATGATGAACTTTGAGCTTGTTGGAATACATCCAAGCTCCATGCTTGCTGCCATTGTCGTCTCCAACGTAGCCTTGGCATGCATCTTTCTTTAACTCTCCAAGCTTGCCTAGGTGGGTTGCATCATTCCCTCCCTCCTCAAAACGATTCGTCCTCGAATCGATACCTACAAAATCAATAGGAGAAAATTCAGCAATATCAAAAGTGGTATGAACACGATACTCACCTTGCGAACCAAGTGCTATGCGCAGAAGATAAAGCTTGACATGCGTAGCTTCTCCTCCCGGTTCAAGAAACATGTAACTATCATTCGTTTGTTCCTTTATAAAGAATAACTCAGAGGTATGCAAAATAAGTAATTTATGTGGATGATAATCAATAAAATAAGAACTAAAATTAGTCATCATGTTATCCAATTTAGGCATTAAAGTCATAGAAAAGGAACTTAAAACCTGATGCTCCCTTTTAATTGTAATTGGTGCCTCATGTATAGATCCTTCTTCTCCTAGGGCCAACAATCCTTTAGGACAAGCATCCTTTGGAACCTACAAAAGAAACACATTAGATCTAGAACGACAGGGGTTAAGGTTAGATTTAAACCATGCTTCCTTGTACAGAAGCACAAACAAACTCTTTTTCCTCTCATATCTAACCCTCTCATCTCGCTCTTTTGAGCCTTTTAACACAATTCCTTTTGAGACTTCTTTTATCTCTTTTCTTCTTTCACTCTCGGCTTCCTCTTTCTTTTCTTTCTCCTCCAATTCGACATCTTCTTCCTTCTTCTCACTCTTTTTTTTTTTGAACTCTACTCTCCTTTTGCAAGGCTCTCAGCCTTCCTCTCTAGCTCTCCTTTTGCAAGGCTCTCAGCCTTTCTTTCTAGCTCTCCTTTTGCAAGGCTCTCAGCCTTCCTTTCTTCCTTACTAGTGTGACAAGATTCGGCCTCTTTTTCCTTTAGCCATGCTTCCACTTGACTTTTAACGTACAATTGATCCCCATCAACTTCCTTTGGAGGCAAGGGTGAAAGTAAAACTCTCCTTTCTCCTGATGCAAATCACCTAGGCAAGCTTAGAGACTGGAAGAATAATGCACGCCAAGGCGACAATGGAGGAAGCAATAACGACAAGCATGGAACTTGGATGTATTCTAACAAGCTCAAAGTTCATCACAAGCTCACTTTTAGAATCATGTCCAAGATTCGTTCTCACAAGAAATTCAAGAAGAGATGGAGAATAAGCTTGGAGAAGAGTGGGGCCCACAATGACAATCTAGCTGGAGAAAGTGGGGCCCATGTCGACATCAATTATTTTTATTATTTTAGTTTAGCCGAATTTTATTATTTATGGATTATAATTTCGGCTTGGTGTTATTTATTATTTGGGCCATTAATTGTTGGGCTTTAGTTATTTAAGTTGGGTTTATTTTTATTTATAAAGCCTAGTCCATTAGGGAATTGGAATTACAAATCCAATCCACTTTTGAGTTAGGGTTACTGTTCACGTGAATAGTAACATAAAGTCGTTTTATTTTATTTTATTATTTTAGTTACAAGTCCAAGTCCATTAGGGTTTAGTATTAGACTAGTATAAATAAGACCCTTGGGGTTCATATTTTGGAGGGATGATGAATATTGTTTATTGATAGCTATTTTGCTAATAAAGTTGGAGGTTCTCTTAAACCTTGTTTTGCAAGTTAGATGGATTTCTCTCTTGTTTATTTTAGGGATTGTGTTTACTTATCAAGTAATTGAATTGCTTGTGGCGTTTACAAGATTCCTTGTGTTTATTACTCTATTGTTGCTTAACGCCTTTGTTGTGTTTTGAGGTGATAGAGGTAATCACTAAAGCTTTTGGTTGAATTGATTTCTGATCTTGGTGACTCGATTGAATCGGAGGTGCTATCTAGCTTTGTTCTGGTAGTGTTGCCGTATCATCTTGGTAGCGGAGCCTAGGTATCAATTTCAACTACGTATCCCTTTACTTTTCTGCAATTTAGTTTTCTGTTCTTTGTGTTCTTTGTGTTGCCGAAATTTATATTTAAAAAAAAAAAAAAGTTTCGAGTTACTGTTCACAGTACTGTTCCCGTCACTGTTCATCGTTACTGTTCACTGTGACTGTTCATCGGTGCTACTGTTCACGCAGGAAAAAAAAAAAAAAAAAAAAAGTTGCTGCGATTGTGAAGTCGATTTGGTGGAGAAGTTGAATTTCTCGGTTGATTGTTTTCTGTTGTTTGTTGGAATCGATTTGGTGGCAGCAATTAGTAAATTAAAAAAAAAAAGGTGAAATCGACTTGGTGATTGAAGGAATTCGGCAAGTGTTTGTTTTGAATTGCAGGAATTTGCTTGATTGGGATACTTTCCGCAGGTTGTTAGGGTATCTAGTTGGGTAACTTTCTTTGATTCTGCTGATTTGTTGTGTTCTTTTATTTCAGCCTATCGAATTGAGCAATCTTTGTGTCTTATTGTTCAATTACTACAATATTCTTCACATACATTATCTTGTTCTTGTGTGTGACTATCTTTTCTTTCAGGAGTTAACTTGCCTCTAGAATCGAATTGTCTTTCTTCTTGATTAGGAATTATTTGACTCTTTCTTGAAGTGTTGTAGGTTGTTTATTATTTGATTAAGTGTTACTGATCCCAAAGAATAAACACAGTGAGGAATTCAAGAGAGGTAAAAGGCGAGTGTTATATACATTGCCATTGAGTGTAAACACGAGAGAACACAAAAGGAGTGCAAACACGTGAGAGAGTGGTGAGGAATTATTTTCTACTAACTCTTTCTTGCAGGTTAACATCATGGAATATTCGAGATACGATAGAGGAGCCTATGGAGGTCGATATGTTGATCGAACTGATATGTATACTAGAGACATCAAGATGAAGATTCCCTCTTTTCAAGGCAAAAATGATCCAGAAGCTTATTTGAAGTGGGAGAAAAGAGTGGAGATGACATTTAATTGCCATAGCTACACTGAGGCAAAGAAGGTAAAATTGGCGGTTGATGAGTTTAGTGACTATGCTTTGGTTTGGTGGAACAACTTTATGTTGGACAGGAGGTACAATTATGAGGAACCTATCAATACTTGGACTGAGATGAAGAAAATTATGAGGAAGAGATTTGTTCCTGCTTATTACTATAGGGAGCTGCCTCAAAAGCACCAGACATTGCACCAAGATTCCAAGAGCCTTGAAGAGTATTACAATGATGATTGGCATAGAGAGACTTCGGCTAATAGTGCAACGAGGATGCAAAAGGCTAGGAATCCGAATCTTGTGCATTTTGACTATGGAAAAGTACCTAAGGAAGAATTTCCGGATACTAGGCGTGTGCTGAATGCTCAAGTCAAAGAAGATGGTGTTGGGCAAAGGGATAAACTTTTCTATACAAGATGCTTGGTGAATGAGAAGGCCATGAGTGTTAAAATTGAAGGGAAAGCGACACTAACATGGTGAGCACATATATGGTGGAAAGTTTAGGATTGGAGTGTTTGGAGCATCCTAGATCCTATCGCCTACAAAGGACGAATGGCATGGGAGAAATTGAGGTAACCAAACAAGTCCTTGTTTCTTTTTCTATTGGCCGTTATTTTGACCAAGTGTTGTGTGATGTTGTGCCTATGGATACATGCCA
>JAKUCV010003288.1:1562-26179 GCA_028386065.3 Turnera subulata | reverse complement strand
GAAATGCACTTTTAACATCCATTTGATATAATTTGAAGTCCATAGATGATGCAAATGCAAGCAAGAGGCGAATGGCTTCTAGTCGTGCAACGGGTGCATATGTTTCCTCAAAGTCTATTCCTTCTTCTTGATTATATCCTTTAGCCACTAACCTAGCTTTGTTTCTAGTTATTATGCCATTTTCATCTAGTTTGTTTCTAAACACCCATTTTGTGCCAACTATAGTATGGTCAATGGGCCTTGGAACCAATTCCCAAACATCATTACGTTTGAATTGATTTAGCTCTTCTTGAATAGCCAAGGTCCAATGTTCAACGTTAATTGCCTCAGAAATGGTTGTAGGCTCTATTTGTGATACAAATGCGATGTGTGCTATTGTGTCTCTAAGGGAATTTCGAGTACTTACCCCGCGGTTGATATCACCTATTACCGTGTCAAGAGGATGATCTTGGGACTCTCGCCATGCTCTAGGTAATTCTTGATTAACATCAACCGTTGTGTCTTGTGTGCCTTCCTCTAAGCTTGGTTCTTCTTGTTGAGGTGAAGGTGCTGCGTTTTGTTGTGATGTTGAAGTGCTTCCATGTTTCCAAAAATTGTTTTGCACATCTTCTTCTTCCTTATCATCTAATGGCATCTTCTCAAGGGTACCTACAAGATCATCACAAAAGTCCTTTCTCGCCAAGCGAGTATCATTTTCTGCAAACACAACATGAGGAGATTCCTCAATACTTAAAGTACGTCTATTGAAGACTCTATACGCTTTGCTGCGCAATGAATAACCGAGAAAGATGCCTTCATCAGATTTTGCATCAAATTTTCCTAGATTGTCTTTCCCATTATTATGGACAAAACATTTGCTACCAAAGACTCGTAGATGAGAAATGTTAGGCTTTCTTCCTTTGTATAATTCATAGGGCGTTTTCATGAGTATTAGCCTTATGATTGCTCGGTTTAACACATAGCAAGCCGTACTTACTGCATCAGCCCAGAAATACTTGGGAATTTTAGCCTCATTGAGCATTGTTCTTGCCATTTCCTCAAGACACCTATTCTTGCGTTCAACAACGCCATTTTGATGTGGTGTCCGAGGGGCTGAGAAGTCATGCTCAATGCCATATTTATCACAAAATGCTGAAAATTGATTGTTTTCGAATTCACCTCCGTGATCACTCCTAATGCAAGCAATTGAACAATCTTTTTCATTTTGAACTTTCTTAGCAAAACTCTTGAAAACACTAAATGCTTCACTTTTGTGAGTTAGAAATAAAGTCCAAGTGAATCTAGAGTAATCATCAACAATTACAAAAACATAATAATTTCCACCAAAACTTTTAATTTGTGAGGGACCAAAGAGATCCATGTGCAAAAGTTGAAGCGGTCTAGATGTTGAGACAACGTTTTTGGAACTAAACGAGGCTCTCACTTGCTTCCCCTTTTGACATGCATTGCATATAGAATCCTTTTCAAATTTAATCTTTGGAACACCAACTACTAAGTCTTGTGACACTAATTTGTTTAAGGTCTTCATGTTAACATGAGCTATTCTACGATGCCATAACCACATATCATCTTCTTTGCTCATTAGACATTTTGAAAATCTTGATGAAGATTCTTCCAAGTTAACCATATAAATATTGTCAATTCTATCACCTTGTAGAATGATCTTATTATCACTAAGACGTTCTACGGTGCATGACTTGGAATCAAAGATTACACGATTTCCCTTATCACATAATTGACTTATGCTTAAGAGATTATGTTTAAGACCTTTAACAAGTAAAACATTATCAATGGAAGAAGACTCATCTTTGCCAACCGACCCAATGCCGATGATCTTTCCTTTGTTGTTGTCTCCAAAGACAACATTTCCTCCATTTGATGGCTTTATTTGCAAAAATTTGGATGCATCTCCGGTCATATGCTTGGAGCATCCGCTATCAAGGTACCAAAGTACACTTGATGCCTTCAAGCATACCTACAAAAGCAAATCAATGAGATTTAGGTACCCAAATCTTCTTGGGTCCTTGAGTGTTAGGAGCATAGTGGTTATGAGCTTCTTCTTGAGCCCAATGCCTATGCCTAGTGAAACAAACAGGAGCAATATGTCCTATTCTATTGCAATAGTGACAAATGACATTTGGGTTATGCATTCTTCTAGGTTGATAGTAGTTACTATGTTTCCTATACTTATGCACATTGCTCACTTGGTTTACCTTAGGTTGTACCTTAGGTTTCTTCGATTCTACTTTACGTCTTTTAGGTTCGTTTCTAAAACCTATTCCATGCTTAGTAGATTGCAAATTACCTAGCATAGAATTCAGATTTTTATGAGGAGTATTAAACTTCTTCAAGGTAGTTTCAAGTTGTTCAACTTGTTTCCTTAAAGGTATGCATGATGAACATTCCTCTACACTCTTCTTTCCTAGCACCTTATTTTCATCCATTAGCTTCATATTTTCACATGCTAATTTTTCATTTTGTTCTTTTAAGGAGCCACAAGATACACATTCTTTAGGTGTGTCTAGAGTCTTAATTTCTTGCTTAAGATTTTTGTTCTCAATAGACACATTTTCCATATCATTCTCCAATGTTATAACTTGTTTCCTTAAGCTCTTATTAACTTTGGAAATAGAAATGAATTCACCATAAAGCTCATCAAATGCATTTTGTAGTTCCTCAATTGAGACATTTTGAGAAGTGGTACTTACCTCTTCCGATTCTTCCCTTGCCATAAGACATAGGTTCGCCGTTTCTTCTTCATCACTATCGGATGATTCGTCACCGGAGTCGCCTCCCCATGATATGTATGCCCTTTGCTTCTTGTAGGACTTCTTCTCCTTTCCTTCCTTTGCTTTGGGGCATTTGGGCTTGATGTGCCCACTCTCTCCACACCCATAGCATTTGGGTGGCCCGGACATCTTTCTTCCTTTCTTTACAAATTCCTTCTTCATGAATTTGTGGAATTTGCGGATGACAAGTCCGAGTTCTTGATCATCATCACTAGAGTCCGATTCGGAGAGTTCTTGTGTCTTCTTGGAGGCTTTGAGAGCTATTGTCTTCTTCTTTGATTCCTGCATAGAAGGCAAAGAGGGTTTAAGAATGGTAGTTTCATAAGTTATAAGATTACCTCTTAGACTATCAATCGTTGTGTTGTTGATGCCGATGTTTTCGTAGATGGCATCCGCCTTTGATCGCCATTCGGGAGTGAGACTTCGAAGAACTTTTCTGACCAAGTCCTTGTCGGAGTAAACCTTCTTGAGAGCATGAAGCTCATTTATGATTTTGGAGAAGCGGTCGAACATCTCCTCAATTCCTTCATTCTCCTTCATACGAAAGAGTTCGTAATCTGCAGTGAGGGAGTCGATTTTGGCCTCTCGAACTTGATCGGTTCCTTCGTAGGTGACCTCCAGCTTATCCCACATCTCTTTTGCGGTTGTGCAGCAAGAGACTTTCCGATAATCGTCGGGATTGACTGCACAATAGAGCATGTTGATTGATTTGGCATTGTTTTCAACCAATACAGTGTCTGCAGCATCGTACTCCTCCTCCGTCTTTGGCACTTCGACTTCACCAACTTTCTTCTTCGGAATTTGCTCTCCAACCTTCATGATTCGCCAAAGAGCATAGTTGCTGGATTGGAGGAAAATTCTCATCCTCTCCTTCCAGTAGCTGTAATTTGTGCCATCAAAGTACGGTGGACGGACGGTTGAATGTCCTTCGAGAATTCCTGCATGATTACTTGAAGAAGCCATGGAAGATTTCCTCTCAAACGGTTAAGTCTTCAGAGAGTTAGGCTCCGCTACCAATTGTTAGGAACAATAGACTTAAGCTAGAGGGGGGGTGAATAGCTTATGACCGAAAATTAAAAACTTTGCAGGAAATGAAGTGCGGAATTGAAAAATAGAAGGACACAAGAGATTTTTATACTGGTTCACACACAACTAATTTGTGGCTAATCCAGTCCTTCAAGATACACTTGAAGAGTTCACTATCTACCGTTAAGCTTCCGGGTGCTTAACAAACCGTTTACAGCCTAGGAATTCTAATCACAAGAATCCTACACACTTGCTTGAAGATACCTCACTTCAAGACTTCTCTCAAGGAAAGAAAATCACTCTTCCTATGAGTAGCTACAAGGGAACAAACCTCCCTTTCAGTGTATGAACAACACTATAAAGATTACTCAAACAAAAGCTCTCTCAAGAGTAGGTATGAGTTACAATTAAGCACTAATAAGGCAACTCTCAATAATCTCAAAGGAATTGGCTCTTAAACTTGATTGAATGTTTTGCAATGAATGATGAATGAAATAGAGAGTTGATTGGTTGATAAACACAGCTAAAAATGCTCAATATATAGCTCTGAAAAGTCATGGAGCCGTTTGAAATCCACCCAAGAAAAACACCTTTAAGCAAAGCTTAGTGGGTGCTGAAAAGTTGTCTGGACCATGCCTTAAACATCGATGTTTTAAAGGAGAACATCGATGTTTTGCCCATAAAATTTGAATTTTGGGCTAACGGTAACTAAAACATCGATGTTCTGAATCCAAACATCGATGTTATTTTGGTTCGGCAAAATTCTTTTGAAACAGGTTTATGCAAGAACATCGATGTTGGAAAATGAAACATCGATGTTTTATGGCTACTGCCAAAATTCATCTTGAAAGCAATTGTCACAACATCGATGTTTAATTGGCCAACATCGATGTTTTCTGGCTTCGGCAAAATTATATTTCAAAGACAATTTTCATGAACATCGATGTTGGATTGTAAACATCGATGTTTTGACCAACGGTCACAAGAACATCGATGTTTAGGATTCCAACATCGATGTTATTTGCCTACTGCCAAATTTTGGAAATCTTTGAAGAAATCACAACATCGATGTTTTAATTACAACATCGATGTTTTGGCGCTTCTGCCAAATTTTGAGAAAGACTTTAAAACACAGAACATCGATGTTTTGAGGACAACATCGATGTTTTAAACTCAAAATACAATTGTATGACTTAAAGCAAGCTATGAAATGTATGAGTGAAATTTGTTTTGTTTGAGCCAATGCCTAAGAGAAGTTGAGTGTTTTACCTTGTACAAATGGGTCCTAACTTCTCTTGCTCTTTTTGCACTTCAACTCTTGATCATATCTTCACTTGAATTCTTGATCACTTTGGTTGAGTACTTGTTTGCTTGATTTCTTTTTGCTTCATCTTGGTTATGATCTTGGTTTGTCAATTATCAAAACCTGTAATGAATGAACAATGAAGACATAGGTTCTAACATTATAATCCCACCCTATTCTTGAATTACGCGCTCTTGCTAGTGTAATCCTGTCCTAGGGTGTAATAACGTTGTGCTGGACACGGTGATCCTCAGTTAACCTAAAGATTCCTCCCGTGCAAACAATAGACACTACTGAGGGGTGTGTGTTGTGGTGGGGGCTGGGAACGAGGCAAGGGAAGGGTTTAACTCTTTTCTTGTTTGTATGTGTATTGTTTGGGGGAATAAAATTATGGGGCAATATGAAAAGGGTTTTTGTTGTAAAACACGTGTATTGAATGGGAAATCTTGGGAAAAGGGTTTCAGTAATCATAAGGGTTTTTGTTGCCTATTGATTTGTTGTAAAAAAATTAATAGGC
This sequence comes from Turnera subulata, assembly GCA_028386065.3. Classification (NCBI taxonomy): domain Eukaryota; kingdom Viridiplantae; phylum Streptophyta; class Magnoliopsida; order Malpighiales; family Passifloraceae; genus Turnera; species Turnera subulata. Next base: position 20,544 of record JAKUCV010003288.1, on the reverse strand, counting down.
AGTATGAAAAGGGTTTCAGTAATCAGTACCATGTTGGGCTTGTACTGATTCTTTAGGTTTCTTAAGGTACGCACAAATTCTTGGGACCGTCTGGCTACTCCCCGGCAGATCCATAGTAAAAGTCGTACCTTAGGCCATGTAGGCGGTAACCCAGAAACCCTTGGGACACTCCGAGCCATCATGGAAACTTGATAATAGCTGTCTTGATTTAGAAATTAATTATTTGGCCTTCCTAAGATGAGATTGGCCTAGAATCACCAGCAATTTTGGGAGTAATTCAGAGATATGAACGCAGACTGATAAATCCGCTGTGTTGACCATCTTGGTAATATTAATGATGCATCGACTAGATGGTACATTGTGTTACGCAAGTTGGCATTGTGCGCACTTGTTTTAATGATTAAGCCACTTGCGAGTACATATCCCTACTTATGTTATTAGACTATATGTCTAGATAATGCTGGTATATTTCTTCAATGAATAATTTTTATCATTGGAAATAAACCCAAACAGATCTGGGAGAACATTGACAATTGATTGCAGGACCATTGATGAAATATAACTATTTGAGAAAATAGCATTTTACATGCAGCAGCACTTGTGTGCATCAAGCCAACAAGTTATCATAAAGTCTCCCCATTTAATTGGTTATTGGTCACAAAATATCTCCCATCTTCAGACCGTTAATTATGTACCAAGCGCTCCACCACAACATAGTAAATTTTGTTCTTAAAGAAGATTGGGGATAGATGTTGGGTATAAAAATCTCCATCAATTACGACGTTATTGAAACTATTGACTAAAAGATTGGAGATTCATTTATAGCAAGATTTGCTTACTGTTAATTCGATAGGTGTGTATACCCAACATCAGGGGGAGAAAATAAGCAGCTGGATCAAGATATAATTGAAATATTATTCAATGCTTAATTTTGATCTTCAAACGAATTTGTGTGAACATAATGTTCAGAAGATGATTTATTTGCAACATATTAGTAAGTCAATTGCCAAACATATTTATTGTTTTGAAAAGTGTGACCATACCAGCTGCAAATACTCATGTTTAAAAACTAATGTTGCAGAAGAATAAGTATAGTATGGAAATGAATCCAAAGTACGCCAGAAGCGTAGAATATACTCGGTTCCAATAAAAAGAAAATTCTCGATAAAGAAAAAGGAGCAAAGAGAAAAGATGGCCCCAGTAAGAAAATAAGACCTCCAGTAGAGGTTCATATCATAAGTCCTCAAGAAGAGTTAAATCCTCCAGAAGAGGTTTTCTGACACAGTTGATAAAGTTCCAGAGGTAACTCAGGTACCTGATATAAATCAGTATGATGAGATCTCAATTAATTATACAGTGTCAGGAATAAGATGGAACCGACGTGAAATAATCGTCGACGGAATATTTATTTTTATACATAGCGCTAAATATTACGAAAGAAAATGAGGATCATGAACCTACTTCTATTGGTGAATGTAGGCGCAGTATGATTGGCCAAATTGAGAAATGTAATTAAGGCTGTGTTAGACTCGCTTGTGAAGCGAGAAATTTTTCGGACCTGTAGTCCGTACACCAGATGGTGTGGAACCAGTCAATAGAAAATGGGTATTTGTGTGAGAAGAAAATTATAATAGTGAGATACAAAGCACGGCTCATCGCACAATATTTTACCCAAAAGACCTGGTATTAATTTTGAGGAGATATACTCCCCTGTGGTGGATGCAATTATTTTCGATATTTGATAAGTTTGGCAATATATGAAAGAATTAGAAATGCATCAAATGGATGCTATTACAGCTTATTTTTATAGATCCATAAGTCATGACATATGCATGAGAATCCCTGAAGGATTCAAGTTGCTTGAAGCAACTAATTCCCGGGAATATACAAAATTAAACTAAATTGATTTCTAATGGTTTAAACCAATTTGGATATATATAGTATACAGTATATACATGAATTTATTATTGCTTATGTTTCTGATTCATATCTATATGTGAATTTCTATTTTTGTGACTTAAATATCATTTGGAGCTCCTGAAGAAGCTTCCAAATGCCGTGCTATTAGATTAGTCTAGAAGTACCCTATCAAGAAAATTTGTATCGCTAATAACATGAAGCCTGAAGCTGGCCATAAGCCTATTGGCAAGATATGATTTTACTCTTATCTTCGGGATATAATAGATGTGGTATTAAATTAACCTTGTAAGCCCGACGAGAAACATAGTTAGTTCTGCAGATGCAGGTCCTTAATTTGATCCACATAAAGCACAGACGAACATCAGGTACAACTTTACACATGAAATTGCTATATCAACGGGACCACAAAAGGCAAGAGGGCAAATTAGATGCTCCAACAACAAATTATAAAGATAATGCTGTCTACATTGCCCAAGGAGTGATGTACCAGATGTAATCGGACAAAAGCATATGCCACCAAATGTCACCAAAAGTTACGAGGACAATTGGCATGCGACAGCATCATTGTATTAAGGGAGGCCAAAATGAGGGGGAGTAGAATTCGCACTGCACTCGTTTTTCCTTCACCAAATTTTTATCCCACTGAGTTTTTTCTTGGTAAGGTTTTTAATGAGGCAGTTATCCCAAAAAGCGTACTCTACCCAAAGTACAACAGTGCTCAAGGGGGAGTGTTGTAAAACACGTGTATTGAACCCTGTTACACCTACCCCTCATCTACCTATTCTATATATATTGTGCTATACCAGAAAATGAAATGAGGATGTGATGATTTTTCCCCTGGCTCCGCCTCCTTCTCCAGCGTTTTTCTTCCTCCCCTCCCTCTTCATACTCTTCTTCAATTTATTATATTAAACACAATTTTATAACTATTTTTTTAATAATTTCTATATACATTTTTGGGAAAAATTATAACAGAGAGAAACATAACATGTGGCGCTCATCCGTGTTACCTGTTAAACAAATTGACGGAAACATCTACTGTAATAATGAAACCATTTAATAAAATTCAGGTGGTCAATTGATGATTATAAAAAAATAGGTGGTGAGTCAAAAATAAACTAGAATTCATGGAGTTAAAATATAATTAACCAAATTTTAGGTGGAAATTATTGATAAAAAATGAATATACAATCCATTCCCCTTCCATTTGTCCTGATTTTAACCTCTTTCGGGCACCAATCACTTCGCCTGATATTGTAAATTCTACTTGTGTTATTTGTTGGTCAAGTGTGAGGCTCAGAGAAGGTATTGAAAACAGGCTTGGAGATGGAAAGTTGGCAAGTATTTGGCATGGTGATTGGACAGGTTCTGGTGTCTTTAAATTAATATTTCCAACACTTTACTCCATTTGAACCTGTAAAGAAGTATTTATTGCAGATGTTTTTCTTCTTATCAATTCCCAATCTATGTGGAATTCTTCCTGGAGGAAACGTTTACGGGGATGGGAATTGATGAATATTGCCTCACTTCAACCTGCCATCCAGAATGGTGCCACTCCAACTTCTTCTCCGGATTGTTGGATTTGGAAAAATAGCAATGATGGACTATATCTTAGTGTAATATGCCCCAAAGCCAATCATGGATGATTATTTGTTGTCATGTATACACATTAAGGTTATTCCAATAAGTATCGTTTATGAGATAAACGCTTGCACATACTTATAACCCTAGAATATTTCATATTCTTAAATGTCCCTAGTCGATTATTATTACGGATGGGTTGTAATAATAAATTAAGACTAGCGTATGTTGAGAATTGCATATGTGATATGAATTCTACATACGGGTACAAGTTGGAGAACTTGTGGACTGGACCGACCCACATAAGAACACTACATGGAACGTTATATGTATGTCATTAGTGGTTCTTATAGATGTAATTGTCCTCCGACCTGAGATCGTCAAGGTATCCAACATATGAATCATGTACTTTGATATTATTCCTAGTCATCCGTAACTGGGTGGACATAAGGGTAATCATTGGGTATATGCCGAGTATGTAGTGGGTTTTGATTGATCAAGAGGGGATTCGTCCGACCCATATAACGGGTATATTATCGTATGGTTTCTTGATAGAGTTGAACTGTTAAATGCATGGCCATGCTCGGATTAGGTGATATGGTGATATCACGGGTATCCGTTTTATACAGTTAACTCAGGAATCAAGAAACATAGATTAAACATATACGAGATTGACATATTCCATGTCTCGTGTTTGATCTTGATAATGGGACGAAGGGACGATGACATATTCCGAGGCATAGAGAATCAGTACTGATCTTGTCGTTCGGGTAGCAATGATGTGTTGCTAGACGCCGCTCTTTGCTTATAATTGTAAAATGAGAATTTTACAATTATTGCCGGACGTTACAAGTGCCTACAGGGTCACACACATAGAACCGTTGATTCGAGCAGATGGTTGGACCATGGTTAGACCGGGTGTGGTTGGACCGTGGTTGGACCATGGTTGAACCAGGGTCGTTTTGGCTCACTAATTACCAGTATTATTGGGTCTAACTTAGTGCTTTGGGAGTGTGTTATCTGATTATAGGTTAGTGGGTGGTAAAGATAATGAATGTCATTATCATGGGGGCCATGTGTTGGCCTTTACCACTAATCTACTTATGCATTATGGATGGGTGTGTTTAGTGGCTGAGGATCAGATCATTTGCTGCTCCCTCCCCTCTCTTTGCACGTTTTCAGAGCTCAAGAAACACTCCTCTTGCTCGCTTCTTCTTCTTGGTGAAAGAAGGAAGAAAAACACCCAAAACACTTTGCTTCCGGTTTCTTGTTGCTAGCACATCAGTCCGGGGGAGCTCGAGGCTTGATTCGTGTGACGATTCCAAGCCGATCACGGTTCGTGTGGATACCGTAGAGGAGCCAGGCCTTTGTCTTGCACTTGCTGATTCCATACTTTAGTTGAGTGAAAGATCTCAACCACATCAGGTATGTAAAAATTGTTATACGGTTAGCATGCTTCACATGGTTCTTGGTTTGTTTCCCTTACTTCCGCTGCTTGTTGTGCTTGGTATATGAATGTCATATAGCATAGGGTAACTTACACTATATACTCTTAATTAAGGAGTGTTGGGATTTTATTTATAATCAGTAGCACTTCCAGTTACCTATTCCTTATTTATAGTTCAATCTTGCCCCATATAAAGTAGAGTTTTGGCTATGGTTGGCTCTCATATCCTTCTAAGAATGTTCTTGGACGTAGCCGCATTATCAGTCTCGCATACTCTATGTGCTCTCTTTGTCAATGACAATTGCAAACCAAAGATCATTTTCTTCTGAATTGTCCATGGGTATGGAAAGTTTGGTGCTTCTTTTGTTAGTGATGGGGAGTCTCTTAATGCCCTTCCTCATCACTTGATCAATTTCTTGTTGAATGGCCTTTCCTTATTGCTTGCCAAGCTAGTCGGTTTTCATGGATTATTATATGATATGCAGTCCTTTGGACTATTTGGTTAGAAAGAAATAGAAAGGTTTTGAGTCACTCCTCTACCTGATTTGATAGACTTGCTGACCTCGTTTTTGGTTAATGCCACCTCATGAACTAAAGCCTTGCAGCCAATTTTCCCTTATAGCTGAGACATTGACGAATTGGCGTGCAGGGGGATATGGTGCAAATGAGTACAAAAGAGCACACAGTGGGTCTTAATTATTTAGATCCCAGCTTAATTATTCTCATGGTCAAACATAGACGAGGACGTACATATACAATAGTAGACAACACGTAGAGGTACAACAGATGAAAGGTGAATTAAGCCGACCCACACAGTGACAAGCTAGGGTGGTGGTGGCTCTTATTTTGGACGACTGACGAAGACATCATGTACGTGATGACTTATTTATTTTGGCACAGATGGACGATAGGAAATGAGCTTAATAATTGTACTCCCAAGTAACCTTGACTTGGACCACGCATTTGTAGCCCTCAATGTTTCTGGTTACTGTAGCTTGGCTCTGGGCATCGAACACTGCAGTGCCAGCAGCAATGATTTCTCCGGTAGGAGATTGGGGATGGGATTGTTGCAGATAAAGGGTGATGGGGAGGACATCACGCAATGGGACCTTGAATTTGGGATTTTCGAGATCGATGTATTCCCCTGGACGGAGAGCCACTGCATCTCCCTTAGGGATGTCCAACAGCACCTCCTTACCCACTCCCTTTTGCATGGGTTCCCCTCTCGAGACCCATCCAAAAAATTCAGCAGATTCAAAGGGTGCCTTAACAACTTTGACCTTAACAGTGGCTTGCACCTTTTGAGCATTTCCCTTTTTTTTTCCACCTTTTTTTTCAGCTTTCACCGGTTTAGCTTTCACCGTTTCAACATTCACCGTTTCATCATTCACCGTTTCATCTTTCCCCGGCATTTCACCATTCACCGTTTCATCTTTCCCCGGCATTTCACCATTCACCGACATTTTCACTCAAATTCTGATGAGAGGATATATGTGTCGCTTTAATTTTGCACTCTCTATGTGTCTGATGACAAGCCAACCTCCCGCGCAACCTCCTTTATATAGCCGATACAAAGCAAGGCTTTTTATTTATTTATACTCATGCAGCAACCTGTATCACCCACTAGCCTTCTTCTTCTTCTTTTTTTTTCTTTCCCAATCAATGTATGAACATTCATTCCCAGTACCCAACCTGGCGTCCTCATTTTCATCTCTCATTAAGTTTGACATTAGCAATGGGAATGCTCGAGTCCCCACTCCACACTCGTTGAGTATATTTAAATACAGATTCTGTTGGAGAAATTAATATTCCTTTAACACCATAGGAATTTTAATTCTTGATGCTAACAGAGGAAGTTTTTGCTCTGGAGGAGGTCTCATTTTGCATGTATCTGTTTGGGTAGGGTTGTGCCCCAGTCTTTCGAACCTTGCATTTTCTATTTTGCCTTGTTCCTCAAACTATGGGCATTATCACATGCCATCTCTTGCAGCTACCTCTGCTCACTTGCGCCACCTTGTCTCAACATCAGCACGTACAGGCATCCTGACGTCAGGCTGCAAAACAATATTATTTTCTCACGACTTTGTAGGTGGTGAACTAGTTCAATGTCAATGAACTTGTTTACAATATGCTTAATACTGACCCTTTCTTATTATAAGTATGTATATAGAATGATACGGCTGCCCGTACCTGGAACTGGTGACTTTTTTCAGTGTTAAAAAAAAATGACCTTCTTTCCTTGTCATTTTAAACTATATATGTACCTTGCCAGGGTGGATTTCGGGCCAAGAATAAGTAACCAAATTAATAACCTTACGGGGAAAACAATAATGTATGTATCAACGCCTTTCTCCATTATAAATATTCCGGACCATGGTTCAAATAAGTTATATTTTGTTTTTATTGGTTAGTCCCCAAATTGGAATTTTCAGCATATACGAGGATTTGAACTCGAGACTGGGAACCAAGTCATCCACCACTTAGACTAATGTCAATTGATGTGATTTGAAGGAGTGGTAATTAAGAAAGCAGTGTTTCCTGGTATGACAGATTTTTATTCACACGAAAAAATCAATCTCACCAGCAATTAATGAGAATCGAAAGTTAAAAATGGTACGAACGCATAATAGTAAAGTGGGTGGGGCATGGTTATAAAATGTAAAACCGCCATAACTAGCTGTAATGTCTCAGTTTCTCGGCTGTCACTGAATTCCAACACAGGGCCTAGGTTTCATTTGTCCGCCGGGGCGCTCAGTTCCTTCCCTTGCTTCAGGAAATCCTTTTCCAACAAGCTATTGTCCTCACCCGCACATCTCCGCAGAAAACTACCCGTGAGATTACCCATCCCAGAATTACTCCAAATCAAACACGATTAACTTTGAACTTCTTGCGGAGCAATCACCAAAAATGTAAATGCACCTTGTTGATATAATTTGCACCCATCAAACATTTTAAGTGATTGTTGATTATAAAGTCACATACCCGTACAACCTCAAAATCACTTCACTTGAACTATTCTTAATTATACAGTGTGATCCCACTGGTAGTGTATTCCGCCACCGTTTTTCTCCATCTCGAAGGGAGAGTTTAGACAGGTGCAGCTTCTTTGTATCTTTAGAGCAGCCATTAATTTTGGTAGTGGCAGAGACATCTAGAAATTTTTCTAGATGCTTGTTAGGGTCCTCTAGTGCATTGCCTCCAAACTGCTTGCCTTACGCCATTTGAATCAAGCTAGTTCTAAACTTTTAGGGGTTATCAATGGTAGGTAGTGCTATAGAACCAGCTATTGCTGCGAGTCGAGGCCTCATGAGCTAATTGATTAGAATATTTGGTACATTTCCGAAGGGATCGATGACATTGTTGTCACCAGCATGTTCCTACACCCTCTGTTGGAAGGCAGGAGTAGGAGGACGAAACGATCACAGCTACCAGATTGAGAGGATCGGCCGCCACAGGGTTGATGATAATACCCTCAACATCTCTTGGTATGTCATCCTAGCCGTTTCAACCATTGTTGTTGCCACTGTTATTGGCCATTCTAGCTGTCTCTGCATTTTCACTTGCTTTTGTGAGGACCCAACCCAAAATCGTTTAAGCCTCCTCACTTATCCCTTAAAACCTTCTTCTTAACCATGAACTAATAGGTTTGGATTCGCCACCCGAATTTTATTATAAGACGAAATTCGGGAAAACCGTTCTTGAATCCTAATGACTCCATCCATTTAAGGCTATCGATTAGGGAACCAAAGACAGTGGGCCCGGGGGTTCGTCATGGATGGGAAGGTGTTAGGCACCCATATAAGTTGGGGTGAAAGTTTGTGTAATTGGAGAAGGCTCTATTTCTAGTGTTTTGGGGAGTACAGGGGTCGTGTATTTCTTAGTGATCAAGATCATGGTCAGAAATTTGGGACAAAATCGTGTAGAATCAACCGCGGTCCATCTGAGATGACCACCCGACCCCTCCAGATTTCATGTGTTCTTCCCTTTTTTTGGCCCCAATCCTATCTAATTCTGCATTGACTTGATCCAACCGCGTAATTAACCACTGGTCTGGCCATAGTCACTTCTTTTACTGATTACTAGTCCTCGTAAACATTCCACGTCTGATTGGTACACATTAAACTCTCCAATTTGTGCCAAAATCATGCCCAAAACACATTTACCATTAGAAGATGACTTAACTCTAATTTTTTACAAAAATTAGAGACAAGATTAGTTTTGCAAGTAATGTGTTTATAGCTCAATATACTCTAGAGAATCTACATTCCAATAACTTGGGCCTTTAAATTCATTCATAACCCAAAAATAATTGGTCTCAATATAGTTGGGTTGAAATAAATATGAAAGCCCAAATATATGGAATAAAACATATTTCAGTGAATTAGACCTTAATATATACTTTATCCTAAGATTAAATCATCACATTAATCTTAAGGTTCAAACACACAAAGGTTCAAATTACTAAAAATGTATAAATTTTTTTAAAAGTAAATTTCAAACATGCCTTAACCCAAGACGAAATGATTTCACCAATCTCTAGGTTTAAGTATGTCTAAAATTCGATTTAGAATAACATTGCTGGGTCAAATTTGGGTGTTCACAGTTTTATGTTGCTTTGTCTACTTGCGGTTCGCCCTAGTAATGCCTTCAATATCAGGGTTGTGTACAAGATCAGGCTTTTGACTCCTGGTTCGCATCTACCACTAGAGACATTACAGTGGGCGGTTTCAGTAACCTGCCACAAGGAAAAAAAAAAATCTGATAACAAAACGAGCCTAACCAATTTCAAACACTAAGTAGTATTATTTAGCACAGTGCGTGGCAACGACGCCAAAAATTAGTTCGTACAAAAGCCACCGCAAGTATACAACATGGTGTAGTAAACTAAGCGGAATTGGAGGGACTAAAGGTTTAAACTTAGGAGAATTTGATGAGCATGAAATTGCATACATTTTACAGCATGCACTGTAGTCTTTCAGCCTTGCATTTAGCGTCAATTCATGCATTTAGATACGAATTCTTTTTTTTACACTAAATTCCACTTTTCTAGCTCCTTTTTGCCTTCAAGTGCATTTTGGTCCTTTTTAGATAGGATTTTGATGATTTTGGCAGAAAACAGCTACAACATCCTAACTTCTCCTAACAGCAGGTGCGACGCCAAAATCCCTGTTTTATAATTTTTTTGAGGTTGCGCCTGAATTGAAGGAGCTGTTATTGGAAATCAGGTGGACACTCCTTGGAAGGAAAGAACATATTGTTCAAGACTTAGGGTTGTCATTGAAGACATGTTCTCTCCAAATTGAAGGAAATAAAACTATATGGAGGGACATCACATACCATCGACTATTGTCTTTTCTATGGAGCAAAAGGAGAGCTTTCAGAGCAGAAGAAACTGAAGAATTCGGCAAGAAGCGAACTGCAGACTTTTAGAATTTTATTTGACAGCATGTCGAAAACCATTTCTATTATTGTTTTTCGTTTTTTCGTGAATTAATCTCTTTATTTAGATTTACGGGATGTAGCTACTGTTTGATGCTTAAGTAATAATTCATGTTTGGTTTCTTTTTTTCGTTGATGCCTTGATTTTTTTATGGAGAACTTAACAATGCATGGGGCTTGATCACCCTCGTGTACAATTTAGACAACTTAATGAAGCACCAAATGAAGAAGCTAGGAAATCAGGACGTTCCACATTCAGCCTCTATCTTGCTAATTTTTGAGAGAGATTTTTAGGTTAGTTGTGGATTACAGCACCTAGCACAGCGCCCACTACACCGTAGAAATAGACTTCACGAGCGAACCCAGGTTGTCTCAGACTAGGATAGTTCTACATTTGTAGGTTGTAGATATCATAGGCTAGGAAGCCCTACAAGGTACAGAAATAGATTGGCCAAATTATTGTTTTATTTGAACGGCACTAGCTGCAGCGAACCACAAACAACCTAAGTTTCCCTATTACTGCGTTTTCCCTAATCGTATTTCATTCTTTATTTTTATGTTTATTTACTTTATTTTCTTAGTTTATAATCATCACCACTTCACTACTTTACTTAGTTTATTATTTTATTAGTCTAATCAGTTAAAATCCTAATAACAGGCAGTCCTTGTGATTCGACCTTGTTTACTGAAGCATGTTGTATACTTGCAGTGACTTTTGTGTGAACAGAAACGTAGCTGAAGCCGCTCATAGTCCATGTTCATCCCGGCACTGGCTTACAGTTTCTACCCATATAGACCTCAGGCTATCACAATGGCGGTCATGTCGGAAAAACCCCCTAGCTATGGCGATCGTGCGACTCAATTACGCCAAAATTGCAAGATTTTGGACTATTAGTTCTATCCCACGCGTTTTTCGTGGAATTTTCAGCAAGAATCCCCTATCATTATGAGTTCCACGGCCTTTGCATAGCCAGAACTATGAAAATAGAGCTCCTTATTCACTGCCTAAAATAATTATAACTAGCTCTCATGAATATTATAATCCCACCCTATTCTTGAATTACGCGCTCTTGCTAGTGTAATCCTGTCCAAGTGTCTAGTAACGTTGTGCTGGGCGCGGTGATCCTCAATTAACCTAAAGATTCCTCCCGCTCAAACAGTAGACACTATTAAGGGGTGTGTCTTGTGGTGGGGGCTGGGAACGAGGCAAGGGAAGGGTTTACTCTTTTTTAGTTTGTATGTGTACTGTTTGGGGGGAAAAAATTATGGGGCAATATGGAAAAAAATTTTTTAACCATTTCTATGTATATTTTTGGGAAAAATTATAACGGAGAGAAACATAACACGTGGCGCTCATCCGTGTTACATGTTAAACAAACTGACGGAAACATCTACTGTAATAACGTAACCATTCAATTTAATTTAATCGAAAATTCAGGAGGTCAATTGATGATAAAAAAAAAATTACATGGTGAGTCAAAAATAAACTAGAATTCATGGAGTTAAAATATAAATAACCAGATTTTAGGTGGAAATTATTGGTAAAAATTAAATATACAATCCATTCCCCTTCCATTTGTCCTGATTTTAACCTCTTTCGTGCACCAATCACTTCGCCTGATATTGTAAATTCCACTTGTGTTATTTGTTGGTCAAGTGTGAGACTCAAGGAAGGTATTGAAAACAGGGATGGAGATGGAAGGTTGGCAAGTATCTGGCGAGATGATTTTTACAGGTTCTGGTGTCTTTAAATTAATATTTCCAACACTTTACTCCATTTGAACCTGTAAAGAAGTATTTATTGCAGATGTTTTTCTTCTTATCAATTCCCAATCTATGTGGAATTCTTCCTGGAGGAAACGTTGACGAGGACGTACATATATAATAGTAGACAACACGTAGAGGTACAACAGATGAAAGGTGAATTAAGCCGACCGACACAGTGACAAGCTAGGGTGGTGGTGGCTCTTATTTTGGACGACTGACGAAGACATCATGTACGTGATGACTTATTTATTTTGGCACAGATGGACGATAGGAAATGAGCTTAATAATTGTGCTCCCAAGTAACCTTGACTTGGACCACGCATTTGTAGCCCTCAATGTTTCTGGTTACTGTAGCTTGGCTCTGGGCATCGAACACTGCAGTGCCAGCAGCAATGATTTCTCCGGTAGGAGATTGGGGATGGGATTGTTGCAGATAAAGGGTGATGGGGAGGACATCACGCAATGGGACCTTGAATTTGGGATTTTCGAGATCGATGTATTCCCCTGGACGGAGAGCCACTGCATCTCCCTTAGGGATGTCCAACAGCACCTCCTTACCCACTCCCTTTTGCATGGGTTCCCCTCTCGAGACCCATCCAAAAAATTCAGCAGATTCAAAGGGTGCCTTAACAACTTTGACCTTAACAGTGGCTTGCACCTTTTGAGCATTTCCCTTTTTTTTTCCACCTTTTTTTTCAGCTTTCACCGGTTTAGCTTTCACCGTTTCAACATTCACCGTTTCATCATTCACCGTTTCATCTTTCCCCGGCATTTCACCATTCACCGTTTCATCTTTCCCCGGCATTTCACCATTCACCGACATTTTCACTCAAATTCTGATGAGAGGATATATGTGTCGCTTTAATTTTGCACTCTCTATGTGTCTGATGACAAGCCAACCTCCCGCGCAACCTCCTTTATATAGCCGATACAAAGCAAGGCTTTTTATTTATTTATACTCATGCAGCAACCTGTATCACCCACTAGCCTTCTTCTTCTTCTTTTTTTTTCTTTCCCAATCAATGTATGAACATTCATTCCCAGTACCCAACCTGGCGTCCTCATTTTCATCTCTCATTAAGTTTGACATTAGCAATGGGAATGCTCGAGTCCCCACTCCACACTCGTTGAGTATATTTAAATACAGATTCTGTTGGAGAAATTAATATTCCTTTAACACCATAGGAATTTTAATTCTTGATGCTAACAGAGGAAGTTTTTGCTCTGGAGGAGGTCTCATTTTGCATGTATCTGTTTGGGTGGGGTTGTGCCCCAGTCTTTCGAACCTTGCATTTTCTATTTTGCCTTGTTCCTCAAACTATGGGCATTATCACATGCCATCTCTTGCAGCTACCTCTGCTCACTTGCGCCACCTTGTCTCAACATCAGCACGTACAGGCATCCTGACGTCAGGCTGCAAAACCATATTATTTTCTCACGACTTTGCAGGTGGTGAACTAGTTCAACGTCAATGAACTTGTTTACAATATGCTTAATACTGACCCTTTTTTTTATAAGTATGTATATAGAATGATACGGCTGCCCAGACCTGGAAACTGGTGACTTTTTTCAGTGTTAAGAAGAAAACAATTTAAAAAGAAAAGACCTTATTTCCTGGTCATTTTAAACTATATATGTACCTTGCCAGGGTGGATTTCGGGCCAACAATAAGTAACCAAATTAATAACCTTACGGGGAAAAAAATTTATAATAAAAAAATAAAGTATGTATCAACGCCTTTCTCTTCCGGACCATGGTTCAAATAAGTTATATTTTGTTTTTATTGGTTAGTCTCCAAATTGGAATTTTCAGCATAAACGAGGACTAGACAGGGAACCAAGTCATCTACCACTTAGACTAATGTTAATTGATGTGATTTGAACGGGTGGTAATTAAGAAAGGAGTGTTTCCTGGTATTACAGATTTTTATTCACACGAAAAAATTAATCTCACCAGCAATTAATGAGAATCGGAAGTTAAAAAAGGTACGAACGCATAACAGTAAAGTGGGTGGGGCATGGTTATGTAATGTAAAACCGCCATAACTAGCTGTAATGTCTCAGTTTGTCGGTTGTCACTGTATTCCAACACGGGGCCTAGGTTTTATTTCACTGCCAGGGCGCTCAGTTCCTTGCCTTGCTTCAGGAAATTCTTTTCCAACAAGCTATTATCCTCACCCGCACTTCTGCGGAGAAAACTACCCGTGAGATTACCCATCCCAGAATTACTCCAAATCAAACACGATTAACTTTAAAGCTCTTGTGGAGTAGCCACCAAAAAGCTAAATGCACCTTGTTGATATAATTTGCACCCATCAAACATTTTAAGTGATTTTTGATTATAAAGTCCCATACCCGTACAATCTCGAAATCACTTCACTTGAACTATTCTTAATTATGCAGTCCCATCCCGCTGATAGTGTATTTAACCACCATTTTAATCCATCTCAAAGGGAGAATTTAAACAAGTGCAGCTTCTTTGTTTCTTTAGTGCTACCATTAATTTTGGTAGTGGCAGAGACATCTAGAAATTTTTCTAGAAGCTTGTTTGGGTCCTCTAGTGCCTTGCCTCCAAACTGCTTGTCCTACGCCATTTTAATCAAGCTAGTTCTAAACTCTTAGGGGTTATCAATGGTAGGTAGTGCTATAGAACCAGTTGTTGATGCGAGTCGAGGCCTCATGAGCTGATTGATTGGAAGATTTGATATATTTCCCGAGGGATGGATGACATTGTTGTCGCTAGGATGTTCCTACACCCGCTGTTGGAAGGCAGGAGTAGGAGGAACGATCACAGCTGCCCAATTGAGAGGATCGGTCGCCACAGGGTTGATGATCTTACCCTCAGCATCTCTTGGTATGTCATCCTAGCCGTTTCAACTATTGTAGGTGCCCATTCTAGCTGTCTCTGCTTTTTCACTTGCTTTTGTGAGGACCCAACCCAAAATCATTGGAGCCTCCTCACCTGCCCCTTAAACCTTCTTCTTAACCGTCACCTAATATCTTTGGAGTCGCCACCCGAATTTTATTATAAGACAAAATTCAGGAAAAACCATTTTTGAATCCGAATGACTGCATTTAAGGCTACTGATTAGGGAACAAAAGATAGTGGGCCTGGGGTTTCGTCATGGATGGGAAGGCGTTAGGCACCCATTTATGTTGGGGCAAAAGTTTGTGTAATTAGAGAACACATATATGCCTTGTGAAAGTGTGTGTATGGTGTGGAAACAAAACACATAAACAAATGAAATTATACTGATTTAAAAAGTAAAAATAAAAACAACTAGGCTTGAGTTTCCACCATTAGAAACCACCTACGTACCTCGACAACCGAGTTCAATGCCCACATAGTTCTTGCCATGGCATCATAGCAACAACCACATCATGAATAGCATCAACAAGTCAAGAAAGTGCAGACAAAAATGGGATTCAAATTTACCTCTTGCAGGCCACCTCTAGCTCTGTTTTTTTAGTTGTGTTCTCCACCCACTTTCGTCCCACTCCGTAACTTAATCTTTGATCCTCTCATGATCTACGCTTGCTGCTCTATAGTTGATGCTACCCACGAACTTTCTCCAGAGTTTCTGCCTAAAAATTTTTTTAGACTTGGAGAGATAGAGTTTCTCCAAGAACTAAAGCTTACGGCGGTGTGTGTGAAAGAGACTGTGGGTCATTGGAATGTGAACAGAAGGCCCTATTTCTAGTGTTTTGGGGAGTACAGGGGTCGTGTATTTCTTAACGATCATGATCATGGCCAGAAATTTGGGACAAAACCGTGTAGAATCAACCGCGGTCCATCTGAGATGACCACCCGACCCCTCCAGATTTCATGTGTTTTTCCTTTTTTTTGGCCCCAATCCTATCTAATTCTGCACTGACTTGACCCAACCGTGTAATTAACTACTGGTTTGCCCATAGTCACTTCTTTTACTAATTACTAGTCCTCCTAATCGTTCCATGTCTGAATGGTACACATTAAACTCCCCAATTTGTGCAAAAAACATGCCCAAAACACATTTACCATTAGAAGATGATTTAACTCTAATTGTTTACAAAAATGAGAGCTAAGATTAGTTTTGCAAGTAATGTGTTTATGGCTCAATAAACTCTAGAGAATCTACATTCAATTAACTTGGGCCTTTAAATTTATTCATAACCCAAAAATAATTGATCTCAATATAGTTTTGTTGAAATAAATATGATAGCCCAAATATATAGAATAAAATATATTTCAGTGAATTAGACCTTAATATATATTTTTATCCTAAGATTAAATCATCACATTAATCTTAAGGTTCAAACACACAAAGGTTCAAATTACTAAAAATATATAATTGTTTCTAAAATAAAATTCAAACATGCCTTAAGCCAAGACGAAATCATTTCACCAATCTGAAGGTTTAAGTATGTCTAAAATTCGATTTAGAAGAACATTGCTGGGTCAAATTTGGGTGTTCACAGTTTTCTGTTGCTTTGTCTGCTTGCGGTTCGCACTAGTAAAGCCTTCAATATGAGGGATATGTACAAGAACAGGCTTTTGACTCCTGGTTCGCATCTACCGCTGGAGACACTACAGTGGGCGGTTTCAGTAACCTGCCACAAGGAAAAAAAAAATATGATAGCAAAACTAACCTAATCCATTTCAAACACTAAGTAGTATTATTTAAGATAGTGCGTGGCAATGAGCCAAAAACTAGTTCGCACAAAAGCCACCGCAAGTATACAACTTGGTGTAGTAAACTAAGTGGAATCGGCGGGACTAAAGGTTTAGGTTTGGGAGAATTTGATGAGCATGAAATTGCATACATTTTACAGCATACACTGTAGTCTTCCAGCCTTGCATTTAGCTTCAATTCATGAGTTTAGATAGGAAATCATTTTTTTACACTAAATTCTACTTTCCTAGCTCCTTTTTGCCTTCATGTGCATTTAGGTCCTTTTTAGAGAGGATTTTGACGATTTTGGCCCGAAAACAGCTACAGCATCTTGGCTTCTCCTAACAGCAGGTGCGACGCAAAAATCCCTGTTTTATAATTTTTTCGTTCTTACGCCTGAATTGAAGGAGCTTTTATTGGAAATCAGGTGGACACTCCTTGGAAGGATAGAAGATTTTCCTGCTAGGATTTTAGAAGAGAACATATTGTTCAAGACTTAGGGTTTTCATTGAAGACAAGTTCTCTCCAAATAGAAAAAAAATAAAACTATATGGAGGGACATCACTTACCATCGACTATTGTCTTTTCTTTGGAGCAAAAGGAGAACTTTCGGACCAGAAGAAACTGAAGAATTCGGCAAGAATCAAACTGAAAACTTTTGGATTTTTATTTGACAGCATGTCGAAAACCATCTCTATTATTGTTTTTCGTTTTTTCGTTAATTAATCTCTTTATTTAGGTTTATGAGTAGGAGCTACAGTTTGATGCTTAAGTAATAATTCATGTTTGGTTTCTTTTTTTCGTTGATGCCTTGATTTTTTATGGAGAACTTAACAATGCATGCGGCTTGATCACCCTCTTGTACAATTTAGACAACTTAGTGAAGCACCAAATGAAGAAGCTAAGAAATCAGGACGTACCATATTCAGCCTCTATCCTACTAATTGTTGAGAGAGATTTTTAGGTTAGTTGAGGATTACAGCACCTAGCAGAGCGCCACTGCACCCTAGAAATAGGCTTCACGAGCGAACCTAGGTTGTCTCAGACTAGGATAGATCTACTATAGCAACGTCAGTAGGTTGTAGATATCGTAGGCTAGGGAGCCCTACAAGGTACACAAATAGATTGGCCACATTATTGCTTTATTATTTGAACGGCACTAGCTGTAGTGAACCACAGACAACCTAAGGTTCCCCTACTACTGTGTTTTCCCTAATCATATTTCTTTCTTTACTTTTGTGTTCATTTACTTTATTTTCTTAGTTTATTATCATCACCCGTTCACTACTTTACTTAGTTTATTGTTTTATTAGTCTAATCAGTTAAAATCGTAATGATAGTGCTGTTTATAGCAGTCCTTGTGATTCGACCTTGTTTACTAAAGCATGTTGTAGACTTACAGTGTCTTTTGTGTGAAAAGAAACCTAGCTGAAGCCGCTCATAGTCCATGTTCATCCCGGCACTAGCTTACACTTTCTGCCCATATAGACCTCAGGCCATCACAGTGGCGGTGACGTCGAAAAGACCCCTGAGCTATGGCTGTCGTGCAGCCCAATTACGCCAAAATTGCAAGATTTTGGACTATTAGTTCTATCCTACGCGTTTTTCGTGGAATTTTCGGCAAGAATCCCCTGTCATTATGAGTTCCACGGCCTTTGCATAGCCAGAACTCTGAAAATAGAGCTCCTTATTCACTGTCTAAAATAATTACAACCCGCCTCTGACGAATATTATCATCCCACCCTATTCTTGAATTACGTGCTCTTACTAGTGTATTCCTGTCCTAGGGTGTAATAACGTTGTGCTGGGGGCGGTGATCCTCAATTAACCTAAAGATTCCTCGCGCTCAAACAGTAGACACTACTGAGGGGTGTGTGTTGTGGAGGGGCTGGGAACGAGGCAAAGGAAGGGTTTACTCTTTTTTAGTTTGTATGAGTATTGTTTGGGGGAGAAAAATTAAGGGCAGTATGAAAAGGGTTTTTTTAATAATTTCTATGTATATTTTTGGGAAAAATTATAACGGAGAGAAACATAACACGTGGCGCTCATCCGTGTTACCTTTTAAACAAACTGACGGAAACATCTACTGTAATAACGGAACCATTTAATTTAATTTAATCGAAAATTCAGGTGGTCAATTAATAATAAAAAAATAGGTGGTGAGTCAAAAATAAACT
>JAKUCV010003287.1:0-25356 GCA_028386065.3 Turnera subulata | reverse complement strand
TCCATAGTTTGCATGTGTCGCATACAGTGTTAGTGAGTTATTTAAGTCTTCCGCTGTGCACTGTTTTTAATTATTATTGGGCCAATGGGCCAGATTTGTTATTTATGTCGTATCACTATTTTGGCCGTTGGGCCGAGTTATTGTTTTATACACTGTATGCTGAGTCATTTTGGGTTGGGTTGTCACAGTTCCGGCACGTGTTTACTGTGTACGGTAAATACGGGTCGGGGCGTTTCAAATTGAATTTAATTCCAATGTTTGGTATAAATCAAATCATCAATTGAATTGCTAAAATTATTTAAGTTGTCTTTTTGCAAAAAAAAAATTAAAATAAGAGTATAGGGTCATTTTTGTCATTTAGACATACCAATACTTTTTCAATGAAATTGAATTCCAAATCCGATAGGTTTTGCTTGGATTTGAAATATTACCAAAATATTGATGTAAAAATAAAAATTAGAATTCAATTCCTATTTTAAGTTAAGTAGAATTATACCAAATTAAGGAATTGATTTCAATTCTTAGAATTGAATTCAATTCCATGATACCAAACGGACTGTAAAATTGTTGAGATCAAAATATCATTTGCATTGTTAAGATATATTTATGTATGCATAATGGATGTGTCTATGTAGATTTACGACAAAGTACCCATTTTGAACATATCTAGCTGGAAGAACATAGCTCTTCTGTTTCTTTCTTTGCAAAATAAATAGACAGAAACCTGTATTAAGAAGAGCAAAAGAAGTGGAGAGGAACAAACTGGATTTGCTAGAATGTAAGGATTGGAGGGTCAAAATGTATATCAACTGTCAAAAGTGTCAAGTTTTTTTTTTTTTTTTTTTTTGATGGAAGTCAAAAGTGTCAAGTTAAAGCAAACGTAGTCCGTCAACCCTACTTGGGCCCTCATCCTTGAAGACTACTGGACTGGAGACACTAGCTCCGGGAGCCCATATTTTAACTAGTTTGCTTTGCCATTAACGTTGGAGGGCCTAAGGGCTTTGGAGCTGTCTCGTGGGCCACGGTTTCTCTAGTAAAACAAAGAAGCCCATATCTTTATCTTTGTGAAGTCTTTAGTTAAGAGTCCATTTTACTCCACAGCACAGGCAATATTTAGAAGGCTCGGTGAGGTTAGAAAAACTCAATTCCAAAGGACAAACTAATAAAGAGTAATTTACTCGGATTGAGATCCTCTCTAGTAAAGTTATGTCCTGTTGGTTGAATCGTGGTCATGATTTTCAAAATCAATGGTGAGAATTTATTTTTACCTTATTTAATTTTTTTAGTTTTTCTTACCTTACACATTTTAGAGCCATCGATTAAACAAATCAACGGCATTTATTTAACAGGATCTCTCCTGTTGAATACTGTACAGGAGAGGATCCAAATCCAATTTACTCACATCATTGCTTGGTTTTGTTGTCATGCTATAATTTATTCCCGTCATTGATCATAACAACAGCACTAGAACAGAAAGGTTGTCTCATTTCATTACACAAAGGCCTTGCTTTCCTATATTAAGGTAAATGCTCATATGTAGACTTTCATATTCCAATTAAGTAGATTCACAGCGGGTGGAGAAGGACTGGAACTCCATGTTTCGGGCACATTGTGACAAAAGTTGTGGGACTGTGAACATAATTTGGTGAAAGAGTGAACTTGTAGCGCTGCAGGATCATGGACAGGGCAACCTTTATTTCTATAGTTGCAAAGTTTACGCCTACACACATTCGGTCCCAAACCAAATGGAACGAATGCTGCAATGTTGTTGTTTGTAGCTTTAGCCACCCCACCTGCAAATCTCTCCGGTTTGAATAGATGAACATCATCTCCCCATATTTCTGGGTTGTGATGAAGTGCTAGAGTTGAGATGAAGACCTCCATATTAGCTGGAATAATCAATTCTCCAAGTTTGGTCTCCCTTGCAGCTTTCCTTGTCATCGTGAAAACAGCAGGAGGATATAGCCGTAGCGACTCGTTGATCATCATGGTCATCTACAATGGCAAAACAGACACAAAAGCATTTATATATTGTATCCCTGAGTTAGACAGGAGCACATCAGGTCGATAAGTGTCATCAGAAGTTATGTTTTACTTGAAAATTTTGAGGTTATGTTTTACTTACGATTTTCATTTTTCCAAGTTTGTTTGCATCAGGATTCTGGTGGCCAAATAATTCCAGCACCTCCTTCCTTGCTTGGTCTTGCCAGTCTGTGTACATTGCTAGAAGAAACATAGTCCAAGTAAGTCCACTTGAAGTTGAGTCCTGTCCAGCAACATGGAAAGTTTTACACTCATCAATCACGTCATCTACTGATATTTTCATGGTCTTATCCTTATATGCCTTTACAAGCAATCCAAGTGCATCATCTCCATAACCATTTGATTTTTCCACCATCGCGGCCTTCTCTCTTTCCTTTATCATCTTTATGATGGAGTTTCTTATCTGTTGGTTCAGTTTCTCTGCTTCAACTTCATCAGCTGTTCTAAGAAATTGGCTGTGGAAAATGAAATCATTCGTAGTTAGAAGAGCACAAAGCAATGTAGATACGAAGGCGGGATAGCTTAATTAGAGAGTAAAACTAGTAAGTTTGTTCAATCATTGATGCTTCATTGTTCCATGCACATGCATTTCTTCCTGTTTCCAAGTGTTTAGCTCTTGACACTGCCACTGTATTAGTTGAGAAATATGCATACTTGCAATTGTGTTGAAGTGAGAAAGAATCAGGAACATACTGGATCATTGGAATCCTAACTTTGTAGAGATTTCTGACAGCAATTTCAACAGTCTTTGCTAATATTTCAAATATGCGCTGTCCCTTCAAGTAGCTGCTTCCAAAAGCTGTTCTGGAAATTACCTCTGATGTCAAAACCCTAAACTCTTCATAAACATCAATCTCCATGCCTTTGTGGTCTCTCCATCTGTCTAGCATCATCTCCACGCCAGCCACCACTGCTGGAGTCATACTCTATATACCATGTAGCCAGAAGATATCTTTGAAGAGTTGTCAATTGAAGATCCACATTGAACACAGACATCATTAAACATAAAAAATTAAACCCCCAATTCAAGAAACTTACTTTCAAGCTATCCACATGGAAAGCATGGTTGACTACTTTTCTCATCTTCATCCATTTCTCTCCATTGGATGTTATAAGTCCATCCCCCAAGAATTTCTTCACAAAAAATGAGCTTTCTGTTTTAGGGAATGCTCCATCTTTATTGTTCAGTACCTCCTTAATCATCTTGGGCTCCGTGACAACCAACTGAGCTTTTGGACCAAGCCAGAAAACAAAGTTCACTCCTACAGGACAAAGGCATTGACATGATAAATCTAATCCAATATTTTTGTGGAAGCTATATGCAGGAATGGTATTACTAATATTGAAGTTGAAAGGATAATGTTTACCATAAAGCTTAGTCCATGAATATATGTGAGGATGAATAACGGTGAACGCATGATGAGAAAGTTCCTGAGGACTGCTTCTTGATCGAGTAATCATGTCCCTGATCTCTTTGGCGTTGCCATACAAGAATCTGTAAGGGGGTCCTTTGATTCCTTGTGACTTCATCATGGACTGTAAACAAGCTGGAGTCCACCATACTTTGTGGAGGAACTTGATGAGAAAAATGAAGAGGCATAAACTCAGAGAAGTTGAGAAGGTGATAAACAAGGATGCCATTTCCACCTTGTGCCTATATGTTCTGATCTTTACTAGCCGAAGCCTATCATGGTCTTTAAATGTCGCAGGTTTAGGAATCTAAAGATTATAGTTCAAAGTATCTTCCCAATTGGCTGTATATTGTAAGAGTTTGGTGAATAGTTTTCCTTGTATTGATATTGTGTCTGTACATACATACATATTGATCTAACAACTATGGTAAGGATACAATAACTACCTTGCCTATTATTATTAAATACATAATAAATCTTTCCATCCCTATCCCTAACCAATCATATCATAATCAGATCATATCATATATTTATAACCTTTGGAATTGGATTGCTTA
Source organism: Turnera subulata (assembly GCA_028386065.3). Lineage (NCBI taxonomy): Eukaryota > Viridiplantae > Streptophyta > Magnoliopsida > Malpighiales > Passifloraceae > Turnera > Turnera subulata. Next base: position 21,344 of record JAKUCV010003287.1, on the reverse strand, counting down.
CACCCGTCTGGTATCAAATTTATGGGTGAAATGAGTTCAACCTTTTACGAAATTTTTATCATTGATACCCAGTTGTAGTTGTTGTCTTGCTAGGTATTATCACCTCCTACATTACTCTTGAAGATTTCAGTAGTGATGTATGTAGTATGTAGTGACGAATAGCATTATTTTTTGTGTTGAAGAATTCATTTTGAATCTAATAACCACTAATACTAATTTAATATACTATATATTAGCAAACACCTTGTGTTGAAGAGAGGATCTGCTACTTCCCCACTTCCCCAGTGGAGGTGAACCCCCTGCAGCCTACTCCTGATGGTTTTGCTCATCCAGATGAATCTGCTCCTGCAGTCGACCGTACTGTATCGAATGAGATCCTCTCTGCTATTGGTGTTTCTCATTGAAACCTGGTATCACACCCTTTTTTATTCCTCTTTTTATGATAAAGACTATTTACTGGAATTGTAGGGGTGCTAGAAGTAGACGGTTGCAGAGTATTTTGTGGGACTTAATTAGAATTAATAGCCCTGATATTGTGGTGTTAGCAGAAGTTCGTGTTAGTGGGGTTAAAGCTGATAGAGTTGTGAGAAGCATGGGACTAATTTTTGTACATAGAGTTGAAGCTGTAGGTTATTCTGGTGGTATCTGGGTATTGGCACGAACTATGATCCCTGGCATTATTATTCGGCAGGACACACAACAACTTATACACATGCAAATAAATGATATGAGAAATGGGCCCTGGTTTCTTACTATGGTATATGTTAACCCGGATCAGTACTGCAAAGATATCTTTTGGCAGGATTTAAAGAGAATTAGTGGTGGCATCAATTCAGCCTGGGCAGTGATGGGGATTTCAATGATATCCTATACAGCTTTGAAAAGAAGGGGGGGAGGCCTGCCAATATGCACCGATGTGCCGCTTTTAAAAGAAATATGGAAGACTGTGGTTTATCGAGCATGGATGCTTATGGGCCGTGCTTTACATGGCGAGGCCCCAAGAGAGACGGATTAAGGCGTATTTATGAGAGGTTGGAATTTGGATAGAGTAATGGTCAACACTACTTGGTGTACAAGATTTCCTGAAGCTTCTTTGAGTAATTTGCCTAGAATCAAATCTGATCACCACCCCATTCTACTTAACATATTGGGTACGATCCCTCCTAGTCTTGAAGATCGCCCCTTCAGATTTAAGGCTTCTTGGCTGGGTCATGATCAGTTCCAGACTTTTGTTAGAGATCAGTGGAAAACAGAGGCTGGGATAGATGAAGCACTGCAACACCTTCAACCCGAACTAAAAAGATGGAACAGGGAGGTCTTTGGTAATATTTTTCGAAAGAAAAGAGAATGTCTAGCTCGGTTGCACGACCTTCAAAAATTTATGACTACTGCCAATTGTCCAAATTTGGAAAGAAGGGAGGAAGAACTTATTAGAGAGTATAATATCATTCTCCAACAAGAGGAGACCATGTGGTTCCAGAAATCAAGATCTAAGTGGATTGTCCAAGGTGATCGCAATACTAAATTCTTCCACCTGTCCACCTTAATTCGAGGAGAACGCAACAAGAATGAAGGCCTCATGAATGGTGAAGGAGAGTGGATTTGGGACGAAAATACCCTGAAAGGGATGGCCTCAGAATTCTATCAGAATTTATTCCTTGAAGATGTTCCTAGGAGGCCTACATTTGAAACCGACAATTCTTTCCCCAACTTATCAACATCGGATATTTCAGAACTAGGCAAGATGATTGGAAATGATGAGATTAGAAGTGCAGTGTTTGATATTGGCCCCTTAAAATCTCCTGGACCTGATGGTTTTCAAGCGGTCTTCTTCCAAAATCAATGGAACCTTGTTGCTCCGAATATAATGAAGTTTGTCAGAGATGTGATAGATGGCAAGGAATCCTTGAGAGGGCATAATCCTACCTTCCTTGTACTGATCCCAAAAGTGGAAAGTATAATATGTCCTTATTTCGACCTATTGGCCTCTGTAATGTGACCTATAAAGTCATTGCAAAGGTCTTGGTTAATAGGATTAAGCCATACTTACCAAAGCTGATAGGAGAACATCAAAGTACTTTTGTTCCTGGGCGTCACATCACTGACAATATTGTGATAGCCCAGGAAGCTATTCACTCAATGCGAGGAAATGGAAAAGGAAGGCAGTATATGGCTATTAAAGTGGACTTGGAGAAGGCATATGACAGGATCAGTTGGCAATTATTGGAAGAATCGATCTCACTGGTGGGTTTTCCTAATGCATTAAAGGCAGCCATCATGCAATGTGTTACTTCCCCTAGCATGCAAGTCTTATGGAATGGAGCTAAAACTAAACCTTTCTCGCCAACTAGAGGGGTGGGACAAGGTGATCCTTTGTCCCCGTATCTCTTTGTTATTTGTCTTGAGAGATTAGCACATCTTATCAGCCAAGAAGTAAGAAGAAGTAATTGGAAGTCGTTGAGGTTTGGAAGAGAGGGTCCATCATTGTCCCATCTCATGTTTGCCGATGACCTTATTTTATTTGGGGAGGCTTCTGAAGACCAAGTACTGGTAATGAAGAGCTGCTTACACTCATTTTGTGAAGCTTCTGGGCAGAAAGTGAGTTTGGTAAAGACAAAAATCTTCTTCTCCAAAGGTGTAAAAGAAACAGTGAAAAAGAAGTTGTCTGAACTCAGTGGCTTTTCCATGGCCAGGGATCTCGAGAAGTATTTGGGGGTTCCTCTAATTCATGGTAGAGTGACCAAAAATACATACTGGGATATTGTGGACAAAGTGCAAAAGAAACTAGCTTCATGGAAGGCTAGTAATCTATCTCTTGCTGGGCGAATTACACTGTGTAAGTCTGTACTTACGGCAATCCCAATCTACTCTATGCAATCCACCAAGCTACCTAGTAATGTATGCAATGCGGTGGAAAGATGCTGTAGGAATTTCATTTGGGGTGATTGTGTGGAAAAACACAAAATACATTTGGTGAATTGGGACTCTGTGTGTGCTCCTACTAATATGGGTGGTTTGGGCATCCGTAAGTTAGAGCCTCTTAATGCTGCCTTTCTGATGAAGCTTTCTTGGGGTGTGATCAACAACCCCAACTCTCTATGGGCGAGGATCTTCATTGCTAAATATGTATGGAAAAAGAACGATGACTGGGTTATTAAGCCAAACGGGAGGAAATCACATGTCTGGAGAGGTATGGAGAAAACTTGGGGCAATGTTCTTGAAGGTATTCAATGGATTATTGGGAATGGATACTCGGTGAAATTCTGGATTGACTATTGGCTGGAAGATGAAGGTTCCCTACTAAACCATTCTCTAGTAGAGCTGGACAGTTCACAACTCAACAAAAGAGTGTATGAATATGTGCAGGACAATGGGGACTGGGACTGGTCTTCTTTGAAAAAGCTTCTCCCCCCTCCAATTTTACTGAAACTGAGAGCAATTGTTCCCCCTCACCGTGATGCTGGCCTTGACAAGATGATCTGGAAAGTCACTTCTTCAGGTACGTTCTCGGTTGCTTCTGCTTATCATGGAATTGAAAATATGCATTTGAACCTGGGTAATGATATTTGGCAAAAAGTGTGGCATTGGAAAGGGCCTCATAGGATTAGAGCATTTCTCTAGTTGGTAGCTCATAATAAATTGCTAACAAATGATGCACGCTATAGAAGACATATTGCCTCTAATCCTAGCTGTGAGGTGTGTGGACAAGTTGAAACTACTTTGCATGTCCTTAGGGACTGCTGTAAAGCCCAAGCCATATGGAATTCTCTTCTTACTGCTGAATCTAGTCAGAGCTTTTATAATTGTGATTTGTCTCATTGGTTGTGGGATAATCTGTCAGTGAGAAACAATGAGGAATGGAAGTTATTTTTTGGCTTATCTTGCTGGTTGTTGTGGAAAGCCAGAAATGATAGATGGGTGAAACAAGATACTAGCTTATCCCTGTCTATTAACTCCATCCGAGCATATGCTGAAGAAGTTAAGGATGCATTCCGTCTGGAAGAAGTGCTCAAAGGATCAGGAGCTAAGATCCCAGTCCCAATTTACTGGAAACCTCCTTCGATTGGATTTTGGAAATTGAATACTGATGGGGCATCAAAGGGCAACCCTGGGTTAGTTGGTGCCAAGGGATTAATTCGGGATGATTGTGGCAGATTCCTCAATGGGTTTGCTGCCCATGTGGGTGTATGCTCTGCTGTACAAGTTGAATTATGGGCAGTCTTCTTAGGATTGGAACTAGCTTGGGAGATGGGTGCATCTAATTTGCAGTTGGAAGTTGACTCCCAGCCGGTACAGAAACTACTTTTGGATTCAGAACCCCCGAGGGATAGGAACTTCTCCCTTGTGAGCAGAATCCTGTCCTTCCTCAACAAGTCTTGGACGATTCAGATTAACCATATCTACCGGGAAGCCAATAGGTGTGCTGATAGATTGGCTAATTTCGGTTGCAGTTTAGATTTTGAGAATGTCAAATTTCATAATCCCCCTCCTTGTATTAAGGACATTTTATGACTTGATGCTATGGGCTCTGCCCAAGATAGACTTATTAGAGAGTCTCTAGTTTAGTTATTTTCTTGTAAGGCCTTCTGGCCATTCCTCTACCAAAAAAAATGGTATTCTATTGGCATCCTAAAGAAACGACCGTTGGCATAGGGAACTTTGATACAATTTTCTCTTTTCTCCTTCTTCCTTTTACTTAGTATTTTTTTTATTTGCTTCCGTAGTTTTCATTTCAAATAAAAGTAAATTAACTAAATAATAAATAAAAAATACAGGAAATTCAAATAAAAAAAATTAATGCGTTAGAAATAGTGGATGCGTCAAAAATTAATGGTTGTTTTTTATGATGAAACAACCAACGATATCGAAGGAAAAAAAGATATGAGAGGCCAGAAAGCCTAAGTAGTCTACTCTAAGCTTATTCGTGTATTGAATAGGTGCATCTACTAGACACGTTAACTTAAGGTTTGATTCTGCTGGCAATAGGAAAAGACGGTTTCCCAGTGACATTAATTGTGAATGTTGGATTCATACATATGAGGAGACATATTTGACGTTTTAGGTTTACCTTATTGTTAGGTGTCCAAAGTCTTTATTTTCCGGTGGTATGAGGTCCATGTCATAGGTACAATATTGCACGAAGACCGTTGGGAAATTATGGTCATTGAAAGTTTTGTTACATGGAGTCCTAATCAGAACATGAAATTAGTCTGACCAGTCTAAAATTTTCGATTTTTTTCGTTACTACTAAGAATGTCAAATTCTCCCATCACAGTATTCAGAACTGGATTGTCTAACCAGTTTGCTATAGCTGCCTGCTTCGAATCATCTGTAGGATCATTATTTACCAATATATTTGCAGACAGGACATTCTCGTGCGAAAATGCACATCTGAATCACTACTAGAGTTACAAAAACCCAAGAAGCCAAACTCCATTCTTGTCTGAAAAAAAGTGCTGGACATTATATAGTCCTAGCAGTTCAAAGTGGCTGTAGAATGATCTGAAGACCGTACTGTGGGCATATTGTGAGAATGTGGACTGGTGAATGGACGTAAGTAGGCGACAGAGTAAAGCTGTAGCGCTGCAGAATCATGGAGAGTGCAATCTTTATCTCTGCAAAGGCAAAGTTCAAGCCTACACAAGTTCGCGGTCCCATACCAAACGGCATAAATGCAGCACCACAGCTCTTGGTCGCTTTAGCCACTCCATCAGCAAATCTTTCTGGCTTGAAGATATGAACATCCTCTCCCCAGATTTGTGGGTCATGGTGAAGAGCAAGAACTGGAAGACAAACTGCCATCTTTTCTGGAATAACCAGCTTTCCTAGCCGAACTTCCCTCTGTACTTCCCTTGTAAGATTAAACACAGGTGGATACAGCCGCAATGATTCATTGACAATCATTCCTATCTGTGAAATGATTAAAAATATGAAGGCAGAGAGGTTAGTAATTAGTTAGATGCTAAACTGAACAGAAGTAACATTTATAGGACCCTTGCCCTATGGTTTAATTGCTTACAGTTTTCAATCTTCCACCACCATCAGTAGTTGGATTTTGGTGTCCAAATAATTCAAAAACTTCCTCCCTTGCCCTTTCTTGCCATTCTGTGTGGATAGCTAGAAGGAAAATGGTCCAGGTGATTGCACTTGAGGTTGTTTCATACCCCGCAACGTAAAAAGACTTGCATTCATCAATCACATCATCTACTGATATGCTCTTGCTATTGTCATTGTCATGGTGAACCTTTAGCAGCAATCCAAGATAATCACTCCCATAACTATCCCGTTTACCCAGCATCACCTCCTCCTCTCTTTTCTTCATTATCTTTATGATTGATTCTCTTATGCCTCTTTCAAGCTTGTCTGACTCAATATCATCCCTTGTTCTTAGAAATTTTCTGGCCATGATAGTTACATTTAGTACCACACACATGTACAACAAGCGACTAAATAGAAGATTAATGATTCTCTTTGTTCAATGAAGAGTTGCAAGAATATATATATCATGATTTTGAAAATGAGATAAGAGATTATACGCAAAACCTGCTGCTAATGTTAGCCTTCTTACATGTAAAGTAGCAGAGAGGAAGAACAGGGTTAAGTATGCTTACTTAATTCCAGGAATGCCAACTTTAAAATTGTTCCTGGCAACGATAAGACTCAACTTTGCCACCATTTCAAATATGTTCTTCCCTTCCAAATGACTGAATCCGAAAACAACTCTAGAAATTACGTCAGAAGTCAAAATCTTGAATTCTTGGTGCATTTCAACCTCTTGGACTTTCTCCTGCCTCCATCTTTCGAGCATTATCTCCACACTTACTATCATTGCTGGAATCATACCCTGCAAGAGAGCTGCAAGTTATGCCGATTTCGACATATATGTAGCAGTTAACTTAGCAAAAGATTTTAATCTCAAAACAAAAGATAAAAGGAAGAGTTCAGTACTTTCAAGCTGTCGGCATGGAAAGTATGATTGGCTAGTTTACGCATCTTCATCCATTTTTCACCTTGAGATGCGAAGAGTCCATTACCTAACAACTTATCTGCATAATCTTGAATCATTGCTTTAAGTATGGCTCCATCTTTATTGTTCATTACCTCTTTCACCAGTTCAGGCTCTGAGACCACCAACTGAGCTTTAGAACCATACCAATTGAGGAAGTTCAACCCTGCACCGGTTGCAGAAAAAGTATTTAACATTCAATCTATAAAGACTACTATAATTAAATTCAAGATTACCATATAGCTTAGTCCATGAGTAGACGTGAGGCTGAATTCTGGGGAGTATCTGATGAGATATTTCCATGGGTTTGCTAATAGCTCCACTTCTCATGCTGGTGATCTCTTTGGTGTTCCCATGCAGGAATCTGTAAGGAGGTCCTGTTATTCCTTGTGACCTCATAGCAGATTGTAGGCGAATCGGGGTCCACCATACCTTGTTTAAGAACTTGAAAAGATTGTAAATAATATACAGGAACAAGCAAATTGAAAGATAATTTATGATCATGCTCTCTATAAACTAGCCTGATTTAATCCTGGACTTGTAATAATAAAAGAACATACAAACAAACGTGTGCCTAGATATGCTTAAATTTATCAGAGGAAGAACTGATGCAACTTAATAATAGTATCTTTCCTTTGAGCGTAAAGGGAACAGCAAGCACTTTCCATCACATGCCTGTGTGGTTTTTGTTAGCTTTGCAAGATAGTTTGGGAGAAAGAGTTGTGTTGTCCTAAGTCCTAACTAGTCAGCTTCGGGCTCCTGTTTCCAATATTCTTAAAAGCTGTCACATGGTTAAACGTCACTCTATACAGCTTGGATATATGACAAAGCAATCAATGTTTGATGAGTAGAGCTAGTGATCTGTCAAGCAACTAGAACTTCCTGTAAGTGAAGAAGTTCAAAGCTATATTGTGCCCCCCAACACCAAAAATAGCCAACATGGTTTGACAAAAGTGACAAGTCCTTTGCGTCCTCAATTAACTTAAACTTTGTGATAGATATTTTATGCTTTCTTTTTCAACCGCATTAACTTTTTCATTCTTGACTACTTCCTTTCTCGATTGCTACAATTAATGAAGTTTCAGTTTACTATCTACATCAGCCAAAACAATTCAATCCTGACCTTTCTTTGTCTTGAAAAAGATCAGGGCACCGTTATGAAAAATGAGGCTTTTGCAATGACACAACATTTCTTAGTCAGCTGTCCTTATTGTTGTCCCTCTCCTCCACTCAGTTGCGGTTCTGGTTTGCCGTGGGTCCATTAAAGACAACAAAAAATTATGGAGAATATAGTATAGCATTGAAATTGCTTTTCCTAAAATATGATGTCAAAGGCAGGAGCAAAAATAGAGAATCGGCCTATCAATCCCCATCGAGCCAGCTCAGGCTGGGATAAAAAATCTTGGTTTGATTAGTCTCTTTAACCTGCCAAATCAAAACCCTTTTAGTTTAGTCTGAACTTAAAGATAAAGATACCCTCTCTTGGCAGTCCCTACTCTTCTTTTACTATTACCAGTCAAGAGTTAAAAGAGAATGCAGTATGATGCTACATATGTTATCCTTTTGAGTGTCAATTTAGCTCACCCTGATATCCAATTTCAGAAGCTGAAAATTTTATCCTTGAATGCTGTGAAAGAAAACTCCATTTTCAAGATTTGAATGACTAAAAAGTGGAAAACATAACACATCAACTGATAAATAACGCAGTATAATTTATACGATGATGAGATTACATAAATGTGCTGCAAATTCCTTAGCAAAGACATCCAAAGCATCAGTGACTTCTTGTTCAATGTTTATAACCAATACATATACATAAACAGACATAAGAGAGGGGTTTGTTCACAGTGCCTCGAGAATTATCTGCAGTCCATGTTGAGGGTGGAGCGTGAGAACATCAACTGGTGAGTGGACATAAGTAGGTGACAGGGTAAACCTGTATCGCTGCAGAATCATGGAGAGTGCAATCTTTTCCTCTGTCATTGCAAAGTTGAGGCCAACACAGTTTCGGGGCCCCAAACCAAATGGAAGAAAAGCAGAGGCATTGTTGTTTGTGGCCTTAGCTACCCCCTCTGCGAATCTTTCTGGTTTAAAGAGGTGAGCATCTGCTCCCCATATTTTTTGGTCATGGTGAACAGCTAGGCTTGGAACATAGACTTCCATATTTTGTGGAATAACTAGGTTCCCCAGTCTGACATCTCTTTTGACCTTCCTTGTTATATGAAAAACTGGAGGATACAGCCTCAGAGATTCATTGATGATCATGGTCATCTACAGGAGATAGAAGAGGATATTAGAGCAGACTAAAGCTCATCAATATAAATTTCACAAAGATTTTGGCATAAAAAATATAGTGTAGGCTTTTCTTACAGTTTTCAGCCATGCAAGGCCACCTGCTGTTGGATTTTGTTTACCAAATATCTCAAAGACCTCTTTTCTTGCTTTCTCTTGCCAATCCATGTGAGTTGCAAGAAGAAGTATAGTCCAGGAAAGAGAACTTGTGGTTGTTTCATGTCCAGCAACATAAAAGTTCTTGCATTCATCAATCAGGTCATCTACAGTTATCTTCTCAGTTTTATCTGGATTATGCATGGACTTTAAAAGTAATCCAAGAAAATCCCTTCCGTAGCTATCCTGTTTACCAATTGTCACCTCCCTCTCCCGTTTATTAACCATGTTTATGATGATGTCTCGTATCCCTTGGTTGAGCTTATCTGCTTCAATGTCATCTTTTGGTCTGAAAAGGTATCTGCAAAAGCAGAATGTGGAAATCATTTTAGGATAGAAAAAGCAAACTTCTTTTGCTGATGTGAGATTTTCTCACATCAAGACTTTGGGTTCAATTCAACTCATAGGTTTTAGCTCTGCAGTCTACAAACCATTTAGCTGACAAAATGTCTAATAACCATCACTTCAGTTGCTTTATTAGGACTTCCAAAAATAAGTGCAGTTTGTTATCAATCTTGTCAGTTGATAGAATAGGTTTTAATACCAGTCAGAACAATGGAAAGAAAAAAATTGAGGGTGTTCTGTTAAAGTGTCAATTCCAATTTGTGGCTCTACTGAACGGCTATAATATATAGGAAGTAGCTAGAGGTAGAAAACTCACTCTATTCCTGGAATTCTAACTTGGAAATGGTTTCTTGCAATAATGGAAATCATCCCCATCAACATGTCAAATATCTTCTCCCCTTCTAAATAGCTGCTACTAAAAGCTGTCCTGGAGATTATTTCTGATGTTAAAACCTTGAATTCTTCAAACACCTCGATTTCCTTTCCATCAAGGCATCTCCATCTTTCTAGCATCATCTCCGCACTTTTGATCATCGCTGGAACCATATCCTACAAGGGAATCTAGAACTTTATATATCTATTTGGCAGATGAATAGTTTCTTAAAACATTTCTATCCTATTTTTCAATACCCTTTAAAAACACCGTCAAAGTGATATCCATTACTTTTACTTTCAAAAGAAAAGGGGAAGATATCCTTTACAGTCACCTCCAAAGCAAGTCAAAATAACATCAATAACCACTTTACCTTTAAGCTTTCACTATGAAACGCATGATTTGCCAGCTTACGTATCTTTAACCATTTTTCACCCCTGGACAAGACAAGTCCATCCCCAAGTAGCTTTGTTATGTATCCCTGGAATCCTATTTTGCCATATATTTCTTCTTTATTGGTCAGCATCTCTTTAATCAGCTCAATATCAGTGACTACCAATTGAGCTCTTGTACCATACCAAGACAGAAAGTTCATCCCTGCAGGAATTTCCAAATTGTAACTCTACAAAATTAACTTATATAAAAGAGAACTTTCCAAAAGATAAAAGAAATGGAACAGTATCAGCATTACCATAAATCTTGGTCCATGAATATATTTGAGGCTGGATTCTTGGAAGTATATGATGGTGTGACATTTCCATGGGGTTGGTCCTGCTTTGTTTCCTCATACTTATTATCTCTTTTGTGTTTCCATGAATCAATCTGTAAGATGGGCCTTTTATTCCTTGTTTTCTCATCATAGACTGCATGAAAATTGGAGTCCACCATACTTCTCTAAGGAACTTGAGCAGAATCAGAAAGAGGCATAAACCCAGAGAGCCACAGAAATATACTATCAGGGTTCCCATCACTATTCCACCACCCTTGTCTTTCTTTTATCCCAGAATACTTGGGTTCACTTCAAAAGGGTATGTAACAGCTGCAGTATAACTAGAGTCCCAAGCTAGGAATCTTTAGCAAGTATGAAGCAACACAAACTAGACTAGAAATATTGATCCTATCTGCAAAAAAAACAAAGAGGAACTACGACATAATCTCTGCGCATCAAGATTCAGAACTTCCTTTATTATCAATTGTTTAATAACTAATACCATGACTTCTTGCACCATTAATATTTTAATGATGCAAGATTGCAAGTTGTAACAAGGCGGGATTAATTCTTTAAAAAACAAAGGCCAAGGCGGATTCAGGTTTTACTGTTTCTTTACATAACAGGCCGGCAGGGTATGGTATGGTAGCGCAAAGCTCACCCTACCCTTCACCCTTGCCTTTGATTATTTATTTAATAAGAGTGGACCTTAAAAACCGTCTAGAATAGAAACTCGCCCTACCTAATCCTGATTCAATTTAGATTCTACACCTAATTGCTAGTAGAAGTCAACGTGAAATTTCTACATATTTTCAGGTTAAGACTTTGCTTCACCAAAACAAAATCGCTTATTACTTGGACCAAAACCTAGGTCCATAGTGTAATAGTTGACTTATGCTATATTTGATTATGTTTTAGACTTCTATTTTCTTTCTAATTTTGAATTCCAATAATCAAATGTAGCTTCCAACCGATCAACATGTATTTTTATTTTACAAATTTTGTCTGGAACTCAAGGGTTACAAAAGCAACACCTAATCAGATGCGTGACCCTCCTGATTATCCCTTCTGCTATGCGTAAATTGGTTTTCTACAACGCCCCAAAATCCTAAAAACTTTATTCTCCTTCGGCCGAAAAGAAATAGTATTCTGCGTTGGACTGGGCCTTCCTTGATATATAGCCCGGCTATTAAATTTATTCAAGATTCCACTAAACCCAACCATTAAAGGCTCATAAACCTCCCTCCAAAATACAAAGAAATAGAGAAAAGCCCGTTTGTTTGTCTCATACCTAAAGTGGAAAGCTTTATCTCCCTGGGGAAAAAAAGCCCTTTTGTCTCATGGAAAATAAGACCTCCACCAAGACACACAAAAACCCAACATCTAAGGCATACGCAGTTTTAGCCGGGGCTTAATTCTACACTGCCTGGAGCTTGATTTGAAGTCCAAATTGCGGGCACATTCCAAGAAGTACAAACGGTGAGTGCACGTAAGATGGGGAAAGAGTGAACCTGTATCGCTGCAAAATCATGGAGAGAGCAATCTTTATTTCATTATAGGCGAAGTTAACCCCCACGCAACTTCTGGGTCCCAAACCAAACGGGAGAAATGACACTGTGCTGCTATTGTTACTAGCTTTAGCCACCCCTTCTGCAAATCTCTCGGGTTTGAAGAGATGGACATCGCTTCCCCATATAACAGGATCATAGTGAAGTGCAAGTGGCAGAATATGAACCTCCATTGTATCTGGTAAAGTTATGTTTGCTAACTTTACCCCCTTTTGGACTTCGCGTACGATGTTAACTATTGGAGGATATAACCTTAGAGATTCGTTGATCACCATGTTCATCTAGCAAGGGAAGAAAAAAATGGGAATGGAGAGAGTTTAAAGAACGGATTTTGATGTCTTAGAAATGGTAATATAATCAGACAAGACATGGGTTTTGCTGCTTACTGTCTTCAGTTTCGAGATCATTTCCGCGGTTGGGTTTTGTTGGCCGAGCAATTCAAGAACTTCTGTTCTCACCTTTTCTTGCCAATCTGTGTGGACTGCGAGAAGGAAAACTGTCCAGGTGATTGCGCTTAAGGTTGTCTCTTGCCCTGCAATGTAGAAGTTCTTGCACTCGTCGATCAAGTCATCTACTGTTATTCGGTTTCTCTTATCGGGATCGCCATAAACCTTAACGAGTTGTCCAAGGAAGTCACTTCCTATCCCATCCATTTGGCCCTGCATTGCTGCCTCCTCTCTTTTCTTTATGATCTTTATGATGCTTTCTCTTATGCCTTGTTCAAGTTTTTCTGATTCGATATCGTCGTTGGTTTTCAGGATTTGACTGCCAACAGCAGAAAATGGTTGGTGCGGGGTAAGTATTTTTGTTTTCAATACCTTAATCAATTAATTTGTCCTTACAGTGATTGGATAATAAAGAGAGGAAAGAAGCTTACCCAATTACAGGAATCCTAGCCTTGTTAATGTTCCTGGAGAAAATGAGCAGCATCTTTGTAAGCATATCAAATACACGCTGCCCTTCCAAGTAACTGCTTCCAAAAGCTGTTCTTGAAATCACTTCTGATGTCAGAAGCTTGAATTCTTTGAATACCTCAATTTCATTTCCTACGTGTTTCTTCCATCTCTCAATCATCATCTCCGTAGTTGCAATCATTTCAGGAACCATGCCCTGTGATCAATATTGCAGCCACTTTCAGTTTCTAGGTGAAGTTTTTCTACAGCGATGAACTGTATTTACGGACAGCAAGCAAATTAGGTGGAAATTAGTTAATTACCTTCAAACTCTCTCCATGGAAAGCATGATTTGCTAACTTACGAAGCTTGAACCATTTTTCCCCTCTGGTTACAACAAGTCCATCACCAAAGAGCTTCTTGAGATAAGGTAGACTCTCAGGTTTAAGGTACGTTCCATCTTTATTGTTCAATATCTCTTTAATCAGCTCAGGTTCAGTGACTACCAACTGAGGTGTACTCCCTTTCCATACAAGGAGATTGTTCCCTACATTTGACCAAAAGAAGTAAGTATTTCAAGCTAGAAATTAAAACTTTTAATGTTGCAAGAGTTGTTACCGTATATCTTCTTCCACAGATGAATATGTGGCTGAACTATAGGGAATGATTGATGATGTAATTCCATGGACCTTTTCATACCCTCCTTTTTCAAATTGATAATCTCTTTGGCATTTCCATGTAAAAATTTGTAAGAAGGGCCTTCTACTCCTTGAGATTTCATAGCGGACTGTATGCGGAGTGGAGTCCACCATACTTTGTTGAAGAACTTGATAAGAACCCAAAGGAAGCCAAGGGATATGCAGCCTGAGAGGCATATCAGTATGGTTTCCATCACTACCTCAGTTATTTACTTCAGATTAGCTTTGTGCCAAGTGCTGAAGTATAATGGACCAAGAAAATCTTTAGCTTAGAGAGGAGGGCTGAATGTTTAACTTTTTGCTTAAAAACAATTCTTATTCCATATGCTTTAATTTGTCTTTCATATTGTACAATCAGAATTTCACCAAAGATAGGATTCAGTATCCTGGTAATTGCCGGCCAGGGCTAATAAATTGGCAGACAGCTCAAGACGTGCACCAAATGTTAAACAAAGGAGTCTCTTTTCTTATCTTTTGCAGGCATATATCATTATTTAGGTAAAGTCTTACATGTATGTACAAAGGAATGGACTTTTTTTCCTCAGTCACTTTATTATTTTATATTTTCAGCAACAGTATCCATGGATCAGGTACGCTCTTGATCGATAGTACTTAGTTCTCACTATTTGGGATCACCTGTATTAAGCCGAAGGTCACCACTATTTCGGATCAGGTACGCTCATGCTCTCGTTTATGTTTTGATTTGGTTTATCAGCAATTCACACCGTAGGTCCATGCAGCAGAACAGTTTTTCTTTCATATCTGGTTCAGGTGGAACATCATGCACAATTCGAACCGTATCCATAGTTAAATTACATCTGCATTTACTGAAATGTATTATTATACATAGCATCAAAGGGATAGCCTATACTGCAGAGAATGAGACTGTTTATGCACATATGCATGTAAACACTCCCACCAACTTCGGCAGTTACGGCTTGACAAATATTTAGCTGTTGACAAAATTATTGGCTAAATAGCGTGATTTGTCAATTCCTGGAGTATAATTTGAATGCCAAATTTCGGGCACATAGCAGGAAGTAGAACTGGTGAGTGCACATAAGATGGTGATAGAGTGAAGCTGTAGCGTTGCAAAATCATGGAGAGCGCTATCTTTGTTTCAGTATAGGCAAAGTTCATCCCCACACAATTTCTCGGTCCCAAACTGAAAGGGATAAATGCTGCAGTGTTTTTGTTACAAGCTTTTGCCACCCCTTCTGCAAATCTCTCAGGTTTGAAGAGTTGAACATCATCACCCCAAATCTCAGGGTCATGGTGAACTGCTGAAGGTGGAACAAGAAGCTCCATAGTACCCGGAATTGTTAAGTTTCCAAGCCTTACTCCCTTTTCAACACGGCGACCTACACCAACTATAGGTGGATATAACCTTAGAGATTCGTAGATAACCATGCTCATCTGTAGAAAAATAAGAAAACACAGGAAGAGGATGATGGATTATAATTAACATGTCTTGGAACTGAGTAAAATTAAAAGAGATGGTCTGCTTACTGTCTTCAATTTGGAGATCCCTTCAGCCCTTGGGTTTTGTTGGCCAAACAAGTCAAGCACCTCTCTTCTCTCTTTTTCCTGCCAATCTGTGTGAACTGCAAGAAGAAAAATGGTCCAAGCCAGTGCACTTGTGGTTGTCTCTTGCCCTGCAATGTAAAAGTTCTTGCACTCGTCAATCAGGTCATCCATGGTTAGTCGGTTTCTCTGGTCAGGATCGCGATAAACCTTCAAAAGTTGTCCAAAGAAGTCATCCTCATCAGTTTGTCCCATCATTGCCGCCTCCTCTCTTTTCTTTATCATTTCTGTGATGCTGTCTCTTATGCCTTGTTCTAGTTTGTCCGATTCTTTGTCATCTTTGCTTTTCAGGATTTGACTGCAACAGCAGAAAATGGTTGGTTAAGAGAAGCTTTATGTTAACAAAAATGATTTGATACAGAAGTAAGCTCTAAAATGTCCACTGAATGCATTGCTTCAATTAAATAACCAGTCCATTCAATTATTAGAGCTTAAGAGAGGAGAATGCTTGCCTGATTCCAGGAATTCTGACAGTGTAAATGTTTCTGGAGAAAATGAGGACCATCTTCGTAAGCATATCAAATATGCGTTGCCCTTCCAAGTAACTGCTTCCAAAAGCTGTTCTTGAAATCACCTCGGATGTTAGAAGCTTGAAATCTCGGAACACCTCAATTTCATTTCCTGCTTGTTGCTTCCATCTCTCAATCATCACCTCCGTACTTGCAACCATTTCGGGAACCATGCGCTGGGATCAATATTGCAGCCACTTCTGTTAGTTAGGAACTTAAGCTTTACATAACAACTGAACTGTATAGACAGCAAGAAAAGTTTAATTACTTTCAAACTCTCTCCATGGAAGGCATGATTCGCCAACTTACGAAGCTTGAACCATTTTTCGCCCCTGGTTGTGATAAGTCCATTCCCAAGGAGCTTCTTCAGATAAGGCTGATCAGGCTTCAGGTATGTTCCATCCCTGTTGTTCAGTATCTCTTTAATCAGCTCAGATTCAGTGACTACCAACAGTGGCATACTTCCTTTCCACATGAGGAAGTTCTTCCCTACAAATGAGCAGATAAAAGTAGTCTAATGAGAGCATTTCAATCAAAATTAAGAGCAAAAACTTCAATCTAGGATCATTTCTTGTTTGTCTATTGAGAGGGCCAGCTTGTTACCATATAGCTTCTTCCACAGATAAACGTGAGGATGAACTCTAGGGAATATTTGATGACATAACTCCATGGGACTCTTCCAAGCCTCATTTCTCAGACTGATTATCTCTTTGGAATTTCCATGGAAAAATCTGTAAGAAGGACCCTTTATTCCTTGTGAACTCATGGCAGATTGTATGCGAAAAGGAGTCCACCATACTTTGTTTAAGAACCTGGAGAGGAGCCAAAGGAAGCAAAGAGAGACCCAACCTGAAAAGTAGATTATCATGGTTCCTCCTCCCACCATAGCAGAGCTATACATGCCCCATGTACTACACTGTAAGGATAATTTTCAGTTCAAGAGTGGAAGACTGAAACTTTTTTTTTTCTTTTTTTTTTTTTAAATCAATGACTGAAACTTTAGATTGTAGGCTGGTTATGTGATTCGGACCACATGGTGGTCCATTGTAGTTAAGCCTTCTAGAAATCTGGTTAAATTTTATGTTTCGTTTTCACTGTTTATTTTGTCAAGGTGGACTTTTTGTTCTACCCTCGAAAATTTCCTCACCAATGAAAATTGTTAATCTGGAATCCTATTTACTACTGGCTAAAAATGACAAACTCAGCTCAAAAGTCATTAAACCACCAACAGCAGGCCTAACATCCCACCTCACAAGCACACAGGTCAGAAAAGACCAGGAGAGGCCCAAGGTCAGTCAGCCCAGCTTATGTTCACCCACTTGCGGACCCTGTTCACAACGGCGGAACAGTACCCTCCCGGAAACCAGGGTCCCGGATTCCTGCCCTTCCCATACAAGGAGATTCTTCCCTACATTTGACCATAAGAAGTAAGTACTCCAAGCTAGAAACTAAAAGTTTTAATGTTGCAAGAGTTGTTACCGTATATCTTCTTCATAGATGAATATGTGGCTGAACTATAGGGAATGATTGATGACATAATTCCATGGACCTTTTCATTGCCTCCTTTTTCAATTTGATAATCTCTTTGGCATTCCCATGTAAAAATTTGTAAGAAGGGCCTTTTACTCCTTGAGACTTCATAGCAGACTGTATGTGGAGTGGAGTCCACCATACTTTGTTGAAGAACTTGACAAGAAGCCAAAGGAAGCCAAGGAACATGCAGCCTGAGAGGTATATCAGTATGGTTCCCATCACCACCTTAGTTATTTACTTCAGGTTAGCTTTGCGCCAAGTGCTGCAGTATAATGGGCCGAGAAAATCTTCAGCTTAGAGAGGAGGGCTGAATGTTTAACTTTTTGCTTAAAAACAATTCTTATTCCATATTCTTTGTTTTGTCTTTCTTATTGTACAAGCAGAATTTCACCGAAGATGGGATTCATTATCCTGGTAATTGCCGGCCACGGATAATAAATTGACAGACAGTTCAAGACGGGCACCATATGTTAAACAAAAGAGTCTCTTTTCTTATCTTTTGCAGACAAATATCATTATTTAGGTAAAGTCTCACATATATGTACAAAGAAATGGACTTTTTTTCCTCAGTCAATTTTATTATTTGATATTTTCAGCAATAGTATCCATGGATCAGGTGCGCTCTTGATCGATAGTACTTAGGTCTCACTACTTGGGATGACCAGTATTAAGCCGAAGGTCACCACTATTTCGGATCAGGTACGCTCATGCTCTCGTTTATGTTTTAATTTGGTTTATCAGCAATTCACACCGTAGGTCCATGTAGCATAACAGTTTCTCTTTCATATCTGGTTCAGGTGGAACATCATGCACAATTTGAATCAACCCTATTCATAGTTAAACTACATTTGCATTTTACTGAAATGTATTATTTATTATACATAGCATCAAAGGGATAGCCTATACTGCAGAGAATGGGACTGATTATGCCACATATGCATGTAAACACTCCCACCAACTTCTGCTTTTACAACTTGACAAATATTTAGCTGTTGACAAACGTGTTGGCTAAATAGCGTGATTTGTCTTCCAATTCCTGGAGTATAATTTGAATGCCAAATTTCGGGCACATAGCAAGAAGTAGAACTGGTGAGTGCACATAAGATGGTGATAGACTGAAGCTGTAGCGTTGCAAAATCATGGAGAGCGCTATCTTTGTTTCAGTATAGGCAAAGTTCATCCCCACACAATTTCTTGGTCCCAAACTGAAAGGGATAAATGCTGCAGTGTTATTGTTACAAGCTTTTGCCACCCCTTCTGCAAATCTCTCAGGTTTGAAGAGTTGAACATCATCACCCCAAATCTCAGGGTCATGGTGAACTGCTGAAGGTGGAACAAGAAGCTCCATAGTACCCGGAATTGTTAAGTTTCCAAGCCTTACTCCCTTTTCAACTCGGCGACCTACACCAACTATAGGTGGATATAACCTTAGAGATTCGTAGATAACCATGCTCATCTGTAGAAAAATAAGAAAACACAGGAAGAGGATGATGGATTGTAATTAACATGTCTTGGAACTGAGTAAAATTAAAAGAGATGGTCTCGCTTACTGTCTTCAATTTGGAGATCCCTTCAGCCATTGGGTTTTGTTGGCCAAACAAGTCAAGCACCTCTCTTCTCACTTTTTCCTGCCAATCTGTGTGAACTGCAAGAAGAAAAATGGTCCAAGCCAGTGCACTTGTGGTTGTCTCTTGCCCTGCAATGTAAAAGTTCTTGCACTCGTCAATCAGGTCATCCATGGTTAGTCGGTTTCTCTTGTCAGGATCGCGATAAACCTTCAAAAGTTGTCCAAAGAAGTCATCCTCGTCAGTTTGGCCCATCATTGCCGCCTCCTCTCTTTTCTTTACCATTTCTACGAAGCTGTCTCTTATGCCTTGTTCAAGTTTGTCCGATTCTTTGTCATCTTTACTTTTCAGGATTTGACTGCAACAGCAGAAAATGGTTGGTTCAGAGAAGCTTTATGCTAACAAAAATGATTTGATACAGAAGGAAGCTCTAAAATGTCCACTGGATGCATTGCTTCAATTAAATAACCAGTCCATTCAATTATTAGAGCTTAAGAGAGGAGAATGCTTGCCTGATACCAGGAATTTTGACAGTGTAAATGTTTCTGGAGAAAATGAGGACCATCTTCGTAAGCATATCAAATATGCGCTGCCCTTCCAAGTAACTGCTTCCAAAAGCTGTTCTTGAAATCACCTCGGATGTTAGAAGCTTGAATTCTCGGAAAACCTCAATCTCGTTTCCTGTTTGTTGCTTCCATCTCGCAATCATCACCTCCGTACTTGCAACCATTTCAGGAACCATGCGCTGGGATCAATATTGCCGCCACTTTTGTTAATTAGGAGCTTAAGCTTTAAATAAAAACTGAACTGTATAGACAGCAAGAAAAGTTTAATTACTTTCAAACTCTCTCCATGGAAAGCATGATCCGCCAACTTACGGAGCTTGAACCATTTTTTGCCCCTGGTTGTGACGAGTCCATCCCCAAAGAGCTTCTTCATATAAGGCTGATCAGGCTTCAGGTATGTTTCATCCTTGCTGTTCAGTATCTCTTTAATCAGCTCAGATTCAGTGACTACCAACTGTGGCATACTTCCTTTCCACATGAGGAAGTTCTTCCCTACAAATGAGCAGATAAGAGTAGTCGATAAAGCAAGTTGCATTTCGATCACAAAATTAACAGCGAAAACTTCAATCTAGGATCATTTCTTGTCTGTCTAATTGGAGGGTCAGCTTGTTACCATATAGCTTCTTCCACAGATAAACGTGAGGATAAACTCTAGGGAATGTTTGATGACATAACTCCATGGGACTCTTCCAGGCCTCATTTCTCAGACTGATTATCTCTTTGGAATTTCCATGGAAAAATCTGTAAGAAGGGCCCTTTATTCCTTGTGAACTCAGAGCAGATTGTATGCGAAGTGGAGTCCACCATACTTTGTTGAAGAACCTGATGAGGAGCCAAAGAGAGGCACAACCTGAAAGGTAGATTATCATGGTTCCTCCTCCCACAATAGCAGAGCTATACATGCCCCAAGTGCTACACTGTAAGTATAATTTTCAGTTCAAGAGTGGAAGACTGAAACTTTTTTTTTTTTTTAATCAATGACTGAAACTTTAGATCGTAGGCTGGTTATGTGATTCGGACCACATGGGTCCAACGTAGTTAGGCCTTCTAGGAAATATGGTTAAATTATATGTTTCGTTAAATCCAAAGAAGATGCCAAAACATATCTATATAAATATCTTATCTTTTATCGACGGATGTTGTCCTCTGTGCTTGTATGATTGATCTTGTATGTTTCGGTAAAATAAAATATTTTTTTTTGAAAAATTATTTTATTTTGTATTTCTCATCTAGCTAAACCCATCCCAATAATGAAGACGACGCTGCATTGCATGTGCAGTGCCTGGTCTAGCAACCTATTAGTACAAAAAGAATCCTCAAGGTATAGTCCTTATTTCTAACAATTAAATTTTCTCTCATATGGAGAGCTCTTTAGGGTTTAGCCCTCTTTGTTGTACCACCCCGCCTTTCGACTGATTATACTGCATTGTCATGGTTTGCCTTCTCCACCTATCCTAAACACACCAAACCCTTTCCACAAACTGTCCCTTCATTTATTGCTCATCCTCTCATCTCTTTCTCTACCCCTTTACCTACCAAACACACTT
>JAKUCV010003286.1:53060-86895 GCA_028386065.3 Turnera subulata | reverse complement strand
TGTTGCGCCAATGGTGCGCTATTGGTGCGCATTAGTTCGATTTTTGAGTTTTGTGCTGAAATTTTGTACACACACGATTAAAAATCCAATCCAACTACCTGCAAAATTTCAGATTTTTCTGAGATGTGGAAGTCTGACTTTTTATTTTTGGAACAATTAAAATCCCGTAAAATTGGAAAAAATGGAAAAGCACCTCAGACGAGCTCAAAATGTCCGGGGAAGGCATCCAAAAAACCTTATAAATCATCCCCACATTTTTTGAATCATCTTAGGTAGCATTTGACATGGTGGATTTGAAGATTGCTCTAATGCATTGGTTCACTAGGCCATTGTTGCGCTATTGGGGCGCCATTGGTGCGCTATTGGTGCGCCATTAGTTCGATTTTTGAGTTTTGAGCTGAAATTTTGATTTTTAAGTTTTGAGCTGAAATTTTGTACACACACGAATAAAAATCCAATCCAACTACCTACAAATTTTCAGATTTTTCTGAGACGTGAAAGTCCGACTTTTTATTTTTGGAACAATTAAGATCCCGTAAATCAGGAAAATTGGAATTGCACCTCAGATGAGCTCATAATGTCCGGGGAAGGCATCAAAAAAATCTTATAAATCTTCCCCAGACTTTTGGAAACATCTTAGGTAGCATTTGACATGGTGGATTTGGTGAATGCTCTTATGCATTGGTTCACTGGGCCATTGTTGCGCTATTGGGGCGCCAATGGTGCGCTATTGGTGCGGCGTTAGTTCGATTTTTGAGTTTTGTGCTGAAATTTTGTATACAAATGAATAAAAATCCAATCCAACTACCTGAAAAATTTCAGATTTTTATGAGAAGTGGAAGTCAGACTTTTATTTTTGGAACAATTAAAATCCTGTAGATCGGGAAAAACAGAAAAGCACCTCGTACGAGCTCAAAATGTCCGGGGAAGACATCCAAAAAATCATATAAATCATTCCCATATTTTTGGAATCATCTTAGGTAGCATTTGACATGGTGGATTTGGAGATTGCTCTTATGCATTGGTTCACTGGGCCGTTGTTGCGCTATTGGGGCGTCATTGGTGCGCTATTGGTGCGTCATTAGTTTGATTTCTGAGTTTTGTGCTTAAATTTTTCACACACACCAATAAAAATCCAATTCAACTACCTGTAAAATTTCAGATTTTTCTGTGATGTGGAAGTCCAATTTTTATTTTTGGAACAATTAAAATCCTGTAGATCGGGAAAAACGGAAAAGCACCTCAAATGAGCTCAAAATGTCCGGGGTAGGCATCCAAAATTCCTTATAAATCATTCCTATATTTGTGGACTCATTTTAGGTAGCATTTGACATGGTGGTTTTGGAGATTGCTCTTATGCTTTGGTTCACTGGGCCATTGTTGCGCTATTGGGGTGCCATTGGTGCGCTATTGGTGTCCCACTAGTTCGATTTTTGACGTTTGAGCTGAAATTTTGTACACACACGAATAAAAATCCAATCCAACTACCTGTAAAATTTCAGATTTTTCTGAGATGTGGAAGTCCGACTTTTTATTTTTGGAACAATTAAAATATTGTAAATCGGAAAAAAATGGAATTGCACCTCACATGAGCTCAAAATGTCCGGGGAAGGCATCCAAAAATCCTTATAAATCATCCCCATATTTGTGGAATCGTCTCAGGTAGCGTTTGACTTGGTGGACTTGGAGATTGCTCTTATGCATTGGTTCATTGGGCCATTGTTGCGCTATTGGGGTGCTTTTTATTTTTGGAACAATTAAAATCCTGTAAATCGGGAAAAACTGAAAAGCACCTCAGATGAGCCCAAAATGTCTGGGGAAGGCATCCAAATATCCTTATAAATCTTCCCCATATTTTTGGAATCATCTTAGGTAGCATTTGACATGGTGGATTTGGAGATTTCTCTTATGCATTGGTTCACTCGGCCAATGGTGCGCTATTGCGGCGCCATTGATGAGCTATTGGTGCGCTATTGGGGCGCCATTGGTGCGATTTTTGAGTTCTAATTTGAAATTTTAATTTTTGAGTTTTGAGCTGAAATTTTGTACACACACGAATAAAAATCCAATCCAACTACCTGCAAAATTTCAGATTTTTAGTGACGTGGAATTCCGACTTTTCATTTTAGGAACAATTAAAATCCCATAAATCTAGAGAAGTGGAATTGCACCGAAGATGAGCTCAAAATGTCCGGGGAAGGCATCCAAAAATCCTTATAAATCATCCCTATATTTTTGGAATCATCTTAGGTAGCATTTGACATGGTGGAATTGGAGATTGCTCCTATGCATTGGTTCACTCGGCCATTGTTGCGCACCTCAGACGAAAATGTCCGGGGAAGGCATCCAAAAAACCTTATAAATCATCCCCACATTTTTGGAATCATCTTAGGTAGCATTTGACGTGGTGGATTTGAAGATTGCTCTAATGCATTGGTTCACTAGGCCATTGTTGCGCTATTGGGGCGCCATTGGTGCGTTATTGGTGCGCCATTAGTTAGATTTCCGAGTTTTGAGCTGAGCTTTTGTACACACAGGAATAAAAATCTAATCCAACTACCTGCAAAATTTCAGAATGTTCTGAGATGTGGAAGTCTGACTTTTTATTTTTGGAACAATTAAAATCCCGTAAATCGGGAAAAATGGAATTGCACCTCAGATGAGCTCAAAATGTCCGGGGAAGACATCCAAAAATCCTTAAAAATCATCCCCATAATTCTGGAATCATCATAGGTAGCATTTGACATGGTGGATTTGGAGATTGCTCTTATGCATTGGTTCACTGGGCCATTGTTGCGCTATTGTGGCGCCATTGGTGCGCTATTGGGGCGCCAATAGTTCAATTTTTGAATTTTGAGCTGAAATTTTGTACACACACCAATAAAAATCCAATTCAACTACCTTCAAAACTTTAGATTTTTCAGAGATGTGGAAGTCCGACTTTTAATTTTTAGAACAATTAAAATCCCGTAAATCGGGAAAAATGGAAAAGCACCTCAGATGAGCTCAAAATGTCCGGGCAAGGCGTCCAAAAATCCTTATAAATCCTCCCCATATTTTTGGAATCATCTCAGGTAGCATTTGACATGGTGGATTTGGAGATTGCTCTTATGCATTGGTTCACTAGGCCATTGTTGCGGTATTGGGGCGCCATTGCTGCGCCATTGGGGCGCTATTGGTGCGCCATTAGTTCGATTATTGAGTTTTGTGCTGAAATTTTTGTACACACAAGAATAAAAAACCAATCCAACTACCTGCAGAATTTCAGATTTTTCTGAGATGTGGATGTCCGACTTCTTATTTTTGGAACAATTAAAATCCCTTGAATCGGGAAAAATGGAATTGCACCTCAGATGAGCTCAAAATGTCCGGGGAAGGCATCCAAAACTTCTTATAAATCATCCCCATATTTTTGAAATCATCTTAGGTAGCATTTGACAGGGTGGATTATGAGATTGCTCTTATGCATTAGTGCACTGGGCCATTGTTGCTCCGTTGGTGCGCCATTAATTCGATTTTTGAGTTTTGAGCTGAAATTTCGTACACATACAAATAAAAATCCAGTCCAACTGCCTTCAAAATTTCCGATTTTTCAGAGAAGCGGATGTTCGACTATTTATTTTTGGAACAATTAAAATCCTGTAAATTGGGAAAAACGGAAAAGCATCCAAAATTCCTTATAAATCATCCCCATATTTGTGGAATCATCTTAGGTAGCATTTGACGTGGTGGATTTTGAGATTGCTCTTATGCATTGGTTCACTGGGCCATTGGTGTGCTATTGGGGCGTCATTGGGGCGCTATCGGTGCGCCAGTAGTTCGATTTTTGAGTTTTGAGCTGAGATTTTGTAGACACACCAATAAAAATTCAATCCAACTATCTGCGAAATTTCATATTTTTCTGAGATGTGGAAATCCGGCTTAATTTTTGCAACAATTAAAATCCCGTAAATCGGGAAAAATGGAAAAGCTTCTCAGATGAGTTCAAAATGTCCGGGGATGGCATCCAAATACTCGTTTAAATCATCCCCATATTTCTAGAATCATCTTAGGTAGCAATTGACATGTTGGATATGAAGATTGCTCATATGCATTGGTTCACTGGGTCATTGGTGCGCCATTAATTCGATTTTTGAGTTTTGAGCTGAAATTTTGTACACACACGAACAAAAATTCAATCCAACTACCTCCTGCAAAATTTCATATTTTTCTGAGACGTGGAAGTCCGATTTTTATTTTTGGAACAATTAAAATAACGTAAACCGGGAAAATTTGAAAAGTACCTTAGACGAGCTCAAAATGTCCAGGGAAGGCATCCAAAAATCCTTATAATTCATCCCCATTTTTGTGGATTCATCTCAGGTAGCATTTGACGTGGTGGATTTGGAGATTGCTCTTATGCATTGGTTCACCGGGCCATTGTTGCGCCAATGGTGCGCTATTGGTGCGCATTAGTTCGATTTTTGAGTTTTGTGCTGAAATTTTGTACACACACGATTAAAAATCCAATCCAACTACCTGCAAAATTTCAGATTTTTCTGAGATGTGGAAGTCTGACTTTTTATTTTTGGAACAATTAAAATCGCATAAAATTGGAAAAAATGGAAAAGCACCTCAGACGAGCTCAAAATGTCCGGGGAAGGCATCCAAAAAACCTTATAAATCATCCCCACATTTTTGGAATCATCTTAGGTAGCATTTGACGTGGTGGATTTGAAGATTGCTCTAATGCATTGGTTCACTAGGCCATTGTTGCGCTATTGGGGCGCCATTGGTGCGTTATTGGTGCGCCATTCGTTAGATTTCCGAGTTTTGAGCTGAGCTTTTGAACACACAGGAATAAAAATCCAATCCAACTACCTGCAAAATTTCAGAATGTTCTGAGATGTGGAAGTCCGACTTTTTATTTTTGGAACAATTAAAATCCCGTAAATCGGGAAAAATGGAATTGCACCTCAGATGAGCTCAAAATGTCCGGGGAAGACATCCAAAAATCCTTAAAAATCATCCCCATAGTTCTGGAATCATCATAAGTAGCATTTGACATGGTGGATTTGGAGATTGCTCTTATGCATTGGTTCACTGGGCCATTGTTGCGCTATTGTGGCGCCATTGGTGCGCTATTGGGGCGCCAATAGTTCAATTTTTGAATTTTGAGCTGAAATTTTGTACACACACCAATAAAAATCCAATTCAACTACCTTCAAAATTTTAGAATTTTCAGAGATGTGGAAGTCCGACTTTTAATTTTTGGAACAATTAAAATCCCGTAAATCGGGAAAAATAGAAAAGCACCTCAGATGAGCTCAAAATGTCCGGGCAAGGCGTCCAAAAATCCTTATAAATCCTCCCCATATTTTTGGAATCATCTCAGGTAGCATTTGACATGGTGGATTTGGAGATTGCTCTTATGCATTGGTTCACTAGGCCATTGTTGCGGTATTGGGGCGCCATTGCTGCGCCATTGGGGCGCTATTGGTGCGCCATTAGTTCGATTATTGAGTTTTGTGCTGAAATTTTTGTACACACAAGAATAAAAAACCAATCCAACTACCTGCAGAATTTCAGATTTTTCTGAGATGTGGATGTCCGACTTCTTATTTTTGGAACAATTAAAATCCCTTGAATCGGGAAAAATGGAATTGCACCTCAGATGAGCTCAAAATGTCCGGGGAAGGCATCCAAAACTTCTTATAAATCATCCCCATATTTTTGAAATCATCTTAGGTAGCATTTGACAGGGTGGATTATGAGATTGCTCTTATGCATTAGTGCACTGGGCCATTGTTGCTCCGTTGGTGCGCCATTAATTCGATTTTTGAGTTTTGAGCTGAAAGTTTGAGTTTTGAGCTGAAATTTCGTAAACATACAAATAAAAATCCAGTCCAACTGCCTTCAAAATTTCCTATTTTTCAGAGAATCGGATGTTCGACTATTTATTTTTGGAACAATTAAAATCCTGTAAATTGGGAAAAACGGAAAAGCATCCAAAATTCCTTATAAATCATCCCCATATTTGTGGAATCATCTTAGGTAGCATTTGACGTGGTGGATTTTGAGATTGCTCTTATGCATTGGTTCACTGGGCCATTGGTGTGCTATTGGGGCGTCATTGGGGCGCTATCGGTGCGCCAGTAGTTCGATTTTTGAGTTTTGAGCTGAGATTTTGTAGACACACCAATAAAAATTCAATCCAACTATCTGCGAAATTTCATATTTTTCTGAGATGTGGAAATCCGGCTTAATTTTTGCAACAATTAAAATCCCGTAAATCGGGAAAAATGGAAAAGCTTCTCAGATGAGTTCAAAATGTCCGGGGATGGCATCCAAATACTCGTATATATCATCCCCATATTTCTAGAATCATCTTAGGTAGCAATTGACATGTTGGATATGGAGATTGCTCATATGCATTGGTTCACTGGGCCATTGGTGCGCCATTAATTCGATTTTTGAGTTTTGAGCTGAAATTTTGTACACACACGAACAAAAATTCAATCCAACTACCTCCTGCAAAATTTCATATTTTTCTGAGACGTGGAAGTCCGACTTTTTATTTTTGGAACAATTAAAATAACATAAACCGGGAAAATTTGAAAAGTACCTTAGACGAGCTCAAAATGTCCAGGGAAGGCATCCAAAAATCCTTATAATTCATCCCCATTTTTGTGGATTCATCTCAGGTAGCATTTGACATGGTGGATTTGGAGAATGCTCTTATGCATTGGTTCACTGGCCATTGTTGCGCTATTGGGGCGCCATTGGTGCGCCAATAGTATGATTTCTGAGTTTTGAGCTGAAATTTTGTACACATACCAATAAAAATCCAATCCAACTACCTGCAAAATTTTGGAACAATTAAAATCATGTAAATCGAAAAAAATGGAAAAGCACCTTAGATGAGCTCAAAATGTCTGGGGAAGGCATCCAAAAATTCTTATAAATCATCCCCATATTTGTGGAATCATCATAGGTAGCATTTGACGTGGTGGATTTGGAGATTGCTCTTATGCATTGGTTCACCGGGCCATTGTTGCGCCAATGGTGCGCTATTGGTGCGCATTAGTTCGATTTTTGAGTTTTGTGCTGAAATTTTGTACACACACGATTAAAAATCCAATCCAACTACCTGCAAAGTTTCAGATTTTTCTGAGATGTGGAAGTCTGACTTTTTATTTTTGGAACAATTAAAATCCCGTAAAATTGGAAAAAATGGAAAAGCACCTCAGACGAGCTCAAAATGTCCGGGGAAGGCATCCAAAAAACCTTATAAATCATCCCCACTTTTTTGGAGTCATCTTAGGTAGCATTTGACATGGTGGATTTGAAGATTGCTCTAATGCATTGGTTCACTAGGCCATTGTTGCGCTATTGGGGCGCCATTGGTGCGCCATTAGTTCGATTTCTGAGTTTTGAGCTGAAATTTTGTACACACACGAATAAAATTCCAATCCAACTGCCTGCAAAATTTCATATTTTTCTGAGACGTGGAATTCCGACTTTTCATTTTTGGAACAATTAAAATCCCGTAAACCGGGAAAATTTGAAAAGTACCTGAGATGAGCTCAAAATGTCCGAGGAAGGCATCCAAAAATCCTTATAATTCATCCCAATTTTTGTGGAATCATCTTAGGTAGCATTTGACATGGTGGATTTGGAGATTGCTCTTATGCACTGGTTCAGTGGGCCATTGGTGCGCTATTGGGGCGCCATTGGTGCGATTTATAAGTTTTGAGCTAAAATTTTGATTTTTGAGTTTTGAGCTGAAATTTTGTACACAGATGAAAAAAAATCTAATCCAACTACCTGCAAAAGTTTCGATTTTTCTTTGATGTGGAAGTCCGAATTTTTATTTTTTGAACAATTAAAATCCAGTAAATCGGGAAAAATGGAAAAGCACCTCAGATGAGCTCAAAATGTCCGGGGAAGGCATCCAAAATTCCTTAAATCATCCCTATATTTTTGGAATCATCTTAGGTAGGCTTTGACATGGTGGATTTGGAGATTGCTCTTATGCAATGGTTCGCTGGGCCATTGGGGCGCCATTGGTGCGCTACTGGTGAGCCATTGGTCCGATTTTTGAATTTTGAGCTGAAATTTTATACACACACCCATAAAAATCCAATCCAACTATCTGATAAATTTCAGATTTTTCTGAGATGTGGAAGTCCGACTTTTTATTTTTGGATAAATAAATATCCCGTAAATCTGGAAAAATGGAAAAGCACCTCAGACGAGCTCAAAATGTCCGGGGAAGGCATCAAAAAATCCTTATAAATCTCCCCCATACTTATGGAATCATCTTAGGTAGCATTTGACATGGTGCATTTGGAGATTGCTCTTGTGCATCGGTTCGGGGGGCCATTGGTGGCCCATTGGTGCGCTATTGGTGCGCCATTGGTTTGATTTTTGAGTTTTGACCTGAAATTTTGTACACACACCAATAAAAATCCAATCCAACTACCTGAAAATTTCAGATTTTTCTGAGTTCTGAAAGTCCGACTTTTTTTTTTGGAACAATTAAAATCCCGTAAATCTGGAAAAATGGAAAAACACCTCAGACGAGCGGAAAATGTCCAGGGAAGGCATCCAAAAATCCTTATAATTGATCCCCATATTTGTGAAATCATCTTAGGTAGCATTTGACATGGGGGATTTCGAGATTGCTCTTATGCATTGGTTCACTGGGCCATTGGGGCGCCACTGGTTCGGCATTGGTGCGACATTGGTGCGCCTTTGTTGCGATTTTTTAATTTTGAGCTGAAATTTTGTACACAGACCAGTAAAAATCCAATCCAACCACCTGCAAAATTTTAGAATTTTCAGAGATGTGGAAGTCCGAATTTTTATTTTTGGAACAATTAAAATCCCGTAAATCGGGAAAAAAAGAAATGCACCTCAGACGAGCTCAAAATGTCCGGGGAAGGCGTCCAAATATCCTTATAAATCATCCCCATATCTTTGGAATCGTCCTAGGTAGCATTTTACATGGTGGATTTGGAGATTGCTCTTATGCATTGGTTCACTGGGCCATTGTTGCGTTATTGGGGCGCCATTGGTGCGCTAATGGTGCGCCAATAGTTCGATTTTTGAGTTTTCAGCTGAAATTTTGTACACACACCAAAAAAAATCCAATCCAACTATCTGCAAAATTTCAGATTTTTAAGAGATGTGGAAGTCCAACTTTTTTTTTGGAACAATTAAAATCCTGTAAATCGGGAAGAGTGGAAAAGCACCTCAGACGAGCTCAAAATGTCCACGGAAGGCATCCAAAAATCCTCATAAATCTTCCCCATATTTGAGGAATCATCTTAGGTAGCATTTGACTTGGTGGATTTGGAGATTGCTCTTATGCATTGGTTCACTGGGCCACTGTTGCACTATTGGGGCGCCGTTGGTGGCGCATTGGTGCGCCATTGGTTCGATTTTTGAGTTTTGTGCTGAAATTTTGTACTCACACCAATAAAAAGCCAATCCATCTACCAGAAAAAATTTCTGATTTTTCTGAGAAGTGAAAGTCCGACTTCTTATTTTTGGAACAATTAAAATCCCTTAAACCAGGAAAAATGAAAAAGCACCTCAGATAAGCTCAAGATGTACGGGGAGGGCATCCAAAAATCATTATAAATCATCCCCAAATTTTTGGAATCGTCTTAGGGAGCATTTGACATGGTGGACTTCGAGATTGCTCTTATTCATTGGTTCACTGGGCCAATGGGGCGCCATTGGTGCGATTTTTATGTTTTGAGCTGAAATTTTGATTTTTGAGTTTTGGCCTGAAATTTTGTAAAAACACGAATAAAAATCCAATCCAACTACCTGCAAAATTTTAGATTTTTCTGAGAAGTGCAAGTCCGACTTTTTATTTTTGGAATAATTAAAATCCCGTAAATCGAGAAAATTAGAATTGCACCTCAGATGAGCTGAAAATGTCCGGGGAAGGCATCCAAAAATCCTTATAATTCATCCCCATACTTTTTTAATCATCTTAGGTAGCATTTGACATGGTGGATTTGGAGATTGCTCTTATGCATTGGTTCACTGGGCCACTGTTGCGCTATCGGGCCGCCATTGGTGCGCTATTGGTGCGCCATTAGTTCAATTTTTGAGTTTTTAACTGAAATTTTGTACACACACCAATAAAAATCCAATCCAACTACCTGCAAAATTACAGATTTTTCTGGGATGTGGAAGTCTGACTTTTTATTTTTGGAACAATTAAAATCCCGTAAATCGGGAAGAATAGAAAAGCACCTCAGATGAGCTCAAAATGTCCGGGGAAGGCATGCAAAACTCCATATAAATCATCCCCATATTTGTGAAATCATTTTAGGAAGGATTTGACGTGGTGGATTTGGAGACTGCTCTTATGCATTGGTTCACTGGGCCATGGTGCGCCATTGGGGCGCCATTGGTGCGCCACTGGTGTGATTTTTGAGTTTTGATCTGAAACTTTGAACAGACACCAATAAAAATCCAATCCAACAACCTGCAAAATTTCAGATTTTTCTGAGATATGGAAGTCCGACTTTTTATTTTTGGAACAATTAAAATCCCATAAATCGTGAAAAATGGAATTGCACCTCAGATGAGCTCAAAATCTCCGGGGAAGGCATCCAAATATCCTTATAAATCATCCCTTTATTTTTGGAATCATCTTAGGTAGCATTTGACATGGTGGAATTGGAGATTGCTCTTATGCATTGGCATTGGTTCACTAGGCCATCGTTGCGCTATTGGGGCGCCATTAGTTTAATTTTTGAGTTTTGTGATGAAATTTTGTACACACAGCAATAAAATTCCAATCCAACCACCTGCAAAATTTCAGATTTTTCAGAGAAGTGGAAGTCTGACTTTTTATTTTTGGAACAACTAAAATCCCGTAAATCGGGGAAAAATGGTAAAGCACCTCAGACGAGCTCAAAATGTCCGGGGAAGGCATCCAAAAATCCTTATAAATCATCCCCATAATTGTGGAATCATCTTAGGTAGCATTTGACATGATGGAATTGGAGATTCCTCCTATGCATTGGTTCATTGGGCCATCGTTGCGCTACTGGGGCGCCGTTGGTGCGCTCTTGGGGCGCCATTAGTTTAATTTTTGAGTTTTGAGCTGAAAATTTGTACACACACCAATAAAAATCCAATACAAACTTTCAGATTTTCCTGAGAAGTGGAAGTTCGTCTTTTTATTTTTGGAACAATTAAAATCCCGTAAATCGGGAAAAATGGCAAAGCTCCTCAAACGAGCTCAAAATATCCGGGGAAGGCATCAAAAAATCCTTATAAATCATCCCCATATTTGTGGAACCATCTTAGGTAGCATTTGAAATGGTGGATTTTGAGATTCCTCTTATGCATTGGTTCACTGGGCCATTGTTGCACTATTGGGGCGCCAATGGTGGCCCATTGGTGCGCTATTGGTGCGCCATTGGTTCAATTTTTGAGTTTTGAGCTGAAATTTTTTACACACAACAATAAAAATCCAATCCAACTACCTGCATATTTTCAAATAAAATCTGTGATGTGAAAGTCCGACTTTTTATTTTTGGAACAACAAAAATCCCGTAATTCTGGAAAAATAGAAAAGAACCTCAGATGAGCTCAAAATGTCCGGGAAAGGCATTCAAAAATCCTTATAAATCATCCCAATATTGGTGGAATCATCTTAGGAAGCATTTGACATGGTGGAATTGGAGATTGCTCTTATGCATTGGATCATTAGGCCATCGTTGCGCTATTGGGGCGCCATTGGTGCGCTCTTGGGGCGCCAGTAGTTTAATTTTTGAGTTTTATGCTGAAATTTTGTACACACACCAATAAAAATCCAATCCAACCACCTGCAAAATTTCAGATTTTTCAGGGAAGTGGAACTCTGACTTTTTATTTTTGGATCAACTAAAATCCCGTAAATCGGGAAAAATGGAAAAGCACCTCAGACGAGCTCAAATTGTCAGGGGAAGGCATCCAAAAATCCTTATAAATCATCCCCATATTTGTGAAATCTTCTTAGATAGCATTTGACAAGGTGGATTTGGATAATGCTCTTATGCATTGGTTCACTGGGCCATTGGTGCGCTATTGGGGCGCCATTGGTGCAATTTTTAAGTTTTGTGTTGAAATTTTGATCTTTGAGTTTTGAGCTCAAATTTTGTACACACACGAATAAAAATCCAATCCAACTACCTGAAAAATTTCAGATTTTTCTAAGATGTGGAGGTCTGATTTTTTATTTTTGGAACAATTGAAATCCCGAAAATCGAGAAAAG
Source organism: Turnera subulata (assembly GCA_028386065.3). Classification (NCBI taxonomy): domain Eukaryota; kingdom Viridiplantae; phylum Streptophyta; class Magnoliopsida; order Malpighiales; family Passifloraceae; genus Turnera; species Turnera subulata. The sequence continues at coordinate 74,626 of JAKUCV010003286.1, read as the reverse complement.
TGGAATTGCACCTTAGATGAGCTCAAAATGCCCGGGGAAGGCATCCAAAAATCCCTATAAATCATCCCCATATTTGTGGAATCATCTTAGGAAAAATTTTACGTGGTGGATTTGGAGATTGCTCTTATGCATTGGTTCACCGGGCCATTGTTGCATTATTGGGGCGCCATTGTTGAGCTGAAATTTTGTACACACACCAATAAAAATCCAATCCAACTACCTGAAAAATTTTAGATTTTTCTGAGATGTGAAAGTCCGACTTGTTATTTTTGGAACAATTAAAATCCCGTAAATCGGGAAAAATGGAAAAGCACCACAGATGAGCTCAAAATGTCCAGGGAAGGCATCCAAAAATCCTTACAAATCACCCCCAAATTTGTGGAATCATTTTAGGTGCCATTTGACATGGTGGATTTGGAGATTGCTCTTATGCATCGGTTCACTGCGCCATTGGTGCGCTATTGGGACGCCATTGGTGCGATTTTTGAGTTTTGAGCTGAAATTGTGATTTTTGAGTTGTGAGCTGAAATTTTGTACACACACGGATGAAAATCCAATCCAAAAACCTGCAAAATTAAAGATTTTTCTGAGATGTGGAAGTCTGACTTTTTATTTTTGGAACAATTAAAATCCCTTAAATCGGGAAAAATAGAAAAGCACCACAGATGAGCTTGTCCGGGGAAGGCATGCAAAAATCCTTATAAATCATCCCCATATTTGTGAAATCTTGTTGGGTAGGATTTGACGCGGTGGATTCGGAGACTGCTCTTATGCACTGGTTCACTGGCCGTGGCAGATGAGCTTGTCCGGGGAAGGCATGCAAAAATTCTTATAAATCATCCCCATATTTCTGAAATGTTGTTGGGTAGGATTTGACGCGGGGGATTCGGAGACTGCTCTTATGCACTGGTTCACTGGGCCATGGGTGCGCCATTGGTGCGCTATTGGGGCGCCGTTGGTGCGATTTTTGAGTTTTGAGCTGAAATTTTGTACACATACCAATAAAAATCCAATCCAACTACCTGCAGAATTTCAAAATTTCCTGAGAAGTAGAAGTCCGACTTTTTTTTTGGAACATTTAAATTCCCGTAAATCGGGAAAAATGGAAAAGCACCTCAGACGAGCTCAAAATGTCCGGGGAAGGCATTCAAAAGTCCTTATAAATCATCCCCAAATTTTTGGAATCATCTTAGGTAGCATTTGACATGGTGGATTTGGAGATTGCTCTTATGCATCGGTTCACCGGGCCATTTTTGCACTATTGGGGCGCCATTGGTGGCCCATTGGAGCGCTATTGGTGCGCCATTGGCTTGATTTTTTAGTTTTGAGCTGAAATTTTGTACACACACCAATAAAAATCCAAGCCAACCACCTGCAAAATTTCATATTTTTCTGAGTTCTGAAAGTCGACTTTTTATTTTTGGAACAATTAAAATCCCGTAAATCGGGAAAAATGGAATTGCACCTCAGATGAGCTCTAAATGTCCGGGGAAGGCATCCAAATATACTTATAAATCATCCCTATTTTTTTGAATCATCTTCGGTAGCATTTGACATGGTGGATTTCGAGATTGCTCTTATGCATTGGTTCACTGGGCCATTGTTGCGCTATTGGGGCGCCATTGGTGCGCTACTGGTGCGCCATTAGTTCGATTTTTGAGTTTTGTGCTGAAATTTGGTACACATACCAATAAAAATTCAATTCAACAACCTGAAAAATTTCAAATTTTTCAGATATGTGGAAGTCCGATTTTTTATTTTTGGAATAAATAAAATCCCGTAAATCGGGAAACATGGAAAAGCACCCCAGACGAGCTCAAAATGTTAGGGGAAGGCATCCAAAAATCCTTATAAATCATCCCCATATTTTTGGAATCAATTTAGGTAGCATTTGACAAGGTGTATTTGGAGATTGCTCTTATGCAGTGGTTCACTGGGCCAATGTTGCACTATTGGGGCGCCCTTGGTGGCCCTTTGGTGCGCTATTGGTGCGCCACTGGTTCGATTTTTGAGTTTTGCACTGAAATTTTGTATACACACCAATAAAAATCCAATGCACCTTCTTGCAAAATTTTTGATTTTTCTGAGATGTGAAAGTCCGACTTTTAATTTTTGGAACAATTAAAATCCCGCAAATCAGGAAAAATGGAAAAGCACCTCAGATGAGCTCAAAATGTCCCGGGAAGGCATCCAAAAATCCTTATAAATCATTCCCATATTTGTGGATCCATCTTAGGTAGCATTTGACATGTTGGATTTGGAGATCGCTCTTATGCATCGGTTAACTGGGCCATTGGTGCGCTATTGGGGCGCCACTGGTGCGATTTTTGAGTTTGGAGCGAAATTGTGATTATTGAGTTTTGAGCTGAAATTTTGAACACACACGAATAAAAATCCAATACAAATACCTGCAAAATTACAGATTTTTCTGAGAAGTGGAGGTCTGACTTTTTATTTTTGGAACAATTAAAATCCCGTAAATCGGGAAAAATGGAAAAGCATCTTAGATGAGCTCAAAATGTCCGGGGAAGGCATCCTAAAGTATTTATAAATCGTCCCCATATTTGTGGAATCATCTTCGATAGCATTTGGCATGGTGGATTTGGAGATTGCTCCTATGCATCTGTTCAGTGGGCCATTGGTGTGCTATTGGGGCGCCATTGGTGCGCTATTGGTTCGCCATTGGTGCGATTTTTGAGTTTTGAGCTGAAATTTTGGTTATTGAGTTTTGAGCTGAAATTTTTTACGCACACGAATAAAATTCCAATCCAATTACCTGCAAAATTTCACATTTTTCTGAGAAGTGAAAGTCCGATTTTTTATTTTTGGAACAATTAAAATCCTGTAAATCGGGAAAAATGGAAAAGCACCTCAGACGAGGTCAAAATGTCCCGGGAAGGCATTCAAAAATCCTTATAAATCATCCTCATATTTGTGGAATCATCTTAGGTAGCATTTGATATGGTGGATTTATAGATTGCTCTTATGCATCGGTTCACCGGGCCGTTGTTGCACTATTGGGGCACCATTGGTGGCCCATTGGAGCGCTATTGGGGCGCCATTGGTTTGGTTTTGAGCTGAAATTTTGTACACACACCAATAAAAATCCAATCCAACTACCTGAAAATTTTCAGATTTTTCTGAGATCTGAAAGTCCGACTTTTTATTTTTGGAACAATCGAAATCCCGTAAATCGGGAAAATTGGAATTGCACCTCAGATGAGCTCAAAATGTCCGGGGAAGGCATCCAAATATCCTTATAAATCATCCCTATTTTTTTTGAATCATCTTAGTAGCATTTGACATGGTGGATTTGGAGATTGCTCTTATGCATTGGTTCACTGGGCCATTGTTGAGCTATTGGGGCGCCATTGGTGCGCCATTAGTTCAATTTTTGTGTTTTGTGCTGAAATTTTGTACACACACGAAAAAAAATCCAATCCAAATACCTGCAAAATTACAGATTTTTCTGAGAAGTGGAAGTCTGATTTTTTATTTTTGGAATAATTAAAATCCCACAAATCGGGAAAAATGGAAAAGCATCTTAGAAGAGCTCAAAATGTCCGGGGAAGGCATCCAAAAGTCCTTATAAATCATCCTCATATTTCTGGAATCATCTTCGGTAGCATTTGGCATGGTGGATTTGGAGATTGCTCTTATGCATCTGTTTAGTGGGCCATTGGTGTGCTATTGGTTCGCCAATGGTTCGATTTTTGAGTTTTGAGCTGAAATTTTGGTTATTGATTTTTGAGCTGAACTTTTTTACACTCACGAATAAAAATCCAATCCAACTACCTGCAAAATTTCATATTTTTCTGAGAAGTGGAAGTCCGATTTTTTATTTTTGGAACAATTAAAATCCCGTAATTCGGGAAAAATGGAAAAGCACCTCAGACGAGCTCAAAATGCCCGGGCAAGGCATCCAAAAATCCTTATAAATCATCCCCATATTTGTGGAATCATCTTAGGTAGCATTTTGCATGGCGGATTTGGAGATTGCTCTTATGCATTGGTTCACCAGGCCATTGTTGCACTATTGGGGCGCCATTGGTGGCCCATTGGTGCGCTATTGGTGCGTCATTGTGTCACGGACCAAGAGTGTGGCGCAGCGGATGCACACTCTCACCGTGCGGCACAAGCAAGATCGTCCCTTAACTTGTAAGCCTACACACGCAAACACACAAAAGAGAGAACCAAGAGAATAATAAAGCAAGAGAAGTAATTGGGAGAAGACTCAGTATTATTATTAATAAATCATCAACAACAATACATGCCCAACAACTCCCCCTCACGCGTCCTATTTATATAGGTGCCGCAAGGTTTCAGCCCTTTTCCAACTAGTAATAGAACTCCTATCGCGACTAGGTTTCCTATCACAAGTCTATTCCTATTAAGACTCAAAGTGGCCAGCCCAAATCCTAACAAGAATAGTCAGCCCACACGCGCACCAGCAAGCCCAAGGAAACCCTGTGCGCCTTGGATTCCCGGGTTGTGACAATTTCCCCCACCTATTCTGGCAACGTCCTCGTTGCCGTTCGACGATAGGCAGCTATCCTTCGCCCGAACTTTCGCAACCTGTGCTCGCCTGTCCATCTTGCTTTTTGACTCCCTCGCCATTGCACAAGATACTCGACCACCGGTGCATCCGTACCATGCCATCGAACAAGTCTGTCCGCCAAAATCTGCATAAGTGGAACCCTCCGAACTTGTGTAGACCTGACCCTCGAACTCGTTTCTGGCACCACCCTTATCGCTGTAAGAGCCTCCTTCTCTTTCAAAGCACCCTCACGCATCGGGTACAAAGTAAAGTCTTGCTTGTTCCCGTGAAGTACTATCCTTCCTTCCTTAGCAAAGACTTCAGCTTGTTTCTTCGAAAGAAAATCCATCCCAAGAACCACTGAATAGTCATCCATAGGCACCACAGTGAAGTCAACCTTGCCATGCCACTCGCCTATGTCAACCTTGACATCATGTGCAATTCCAATAATAGGTTGTTCCCTCGCGTTTGCCGGCTTCAAGACAGTGTCTTCCACCTTTCTGAACCGAACCCCCAATCTCTTGGCCACATCTACCTCCATGAAATTGTGAGTCGCCCCGGTATCAACTAAGGCATCCAGCTCTTCCCCATAAATCGACAACTTGATAAACATTCTCCCCTTATCTTGCACATGCTTAGACGAATCTATAGCACTCAGCTTCCTCAAAGTAGCCATCTTGACATCAGCTTCTTGATCATCCCCAGAGTCCACATCTACTCGCTTCACTGCCGATAGTCTGTTCTTCTTTGGACAGTCGATCTTTCGATGAGGCCCCTTGCAGAGAAAGCACTTAACGCTACTTCCCTCCTGCTTGACATTTTCCCCACCACCTTTGCCAACGACGTCCCGTGTTGGCGATTGCCTTCGCCCCGGCGTCCCAGTGAACTCCATCAAAGAATCAGCACTGGCAATGGCTTCCGACAATGTCTTCACCCCTCGTCGATCCAACTCATCCCGTGTCCATCGTTTCAGACTACCCATGAAAGCATAGAATGCCTCTGTCTCCGGCATGTGGATCTCCAATAGCAACTCCTGGAAATCCTGAACATGCTTCCGAATACTATCCCCTTGCCTGAGTGTTCGCAACTTGTCCCGTGCCTCCCTCTCAGCATGTTGTGGATAGAATTGTGTCTTGAGTTCGGCCTTGAACCCATCCCATGAAGGTAATGCACCCTCCACTCCAGGATTAGACACCCTGCGTCGCCACCATAAGTGCGCAGCCTCAGAAAGATACATCGCCGCCGTTTGCACCTTTTCTGGTTCCTCGGTGACACCCAACCGAGCAAGATATGTCTCCATATCGAACAAAAACCCATCAAGCTTCTTAGCAGACCGCGAACCATCATATGCCTGTGGCTTCGGAATCTCTACTTTAGCTCTAGGCTTTGCCGAACCCTGTACACCTCCTGACGCCAAGCTTGCAAGTGTTGCCTTGCAAAGTACCACGTCCTCCTTGAGCGCTTTCTGATCCGCCAAACCTGCTTCGACTCTAGACAAACGAACCAGCAAGTCACCAACAGTAGTCTTCAAGTCCCGCCTGAACTCTTGTTGCAGCTTGTCGGCCAACTCCTGTAGTGCCCCTTGCATCCAGTTCTTTGTACTCTCCAAGTCTTCCAGCAAGTTGTCCTTCTCGGTTTGAAAGACCCCAAACTGATCCTCGAGATCCCTCGTCCGTTTATCCAAGGAAGTCCAAGGATTCACCGATTGTGACCGATGTTTCTTCTTGGGTTTGGATGCGTCCCGCTCTGTTGGACGTCCACGCTCCTCGTCAGTCGCTTGTACAGCATCCTTCTCTGTCCCGTCTTTGGTAAGAGAAGACCCCACCAACTCATCCGTTGGCTCAACCATCCTTTCCACGCAAAGTGTACCCAAGTATCACTTTCCCACGCAAGAACTACCCCAATTCAGCCCCTTCTCTGCCCGCACTAGTCACCAAGGTCTGCTCCAAAGTTTCACAATCCCTGCCGTCTACAACCCCAAGCCAATCGACACCCTTCCAACAAGGTGCACAAATCGGCCAGCCAAGAAAACAAACAACAAGATTGCACTTTGTCCAAGCACCAACAAAAGTCGACTAGGCCAAAAAGTTAACAAATAATACCACTGGATTCAACTCTTGTTTGCGAAAGAAAATAAAAAAGATTCGTACCAACTTAGCCTTGCTGCAGCCCAATCGCGCAAAAAAGTGTGCGCCCAGTCGCGCCAAAAAGTGCGCCCAGTCGCGCCAAAAAGTGCGCCCAGTCGAGCCAAAAGGCGCGCCCAGCAGAACCCAGAAAGCGCACCCGCGAACCAAAAAGGCGCGCCCAGAGCGCACCCGCGAACCAAAAAGGCGCGCCCAGAGCGCACCCGCGAACCAATTGGCGCACCCACCAGAACCAGCAGCGCACCAAATCGCACCAACGGCGAACCAAAAGGCACCAACAGCAAGTCAAGCTCCGCTACCACTTGTCACGGACCAAGAGTGTGGCGCAGCGGATGCACACTCTCACCGTGCGGCACAAGCAAGATCGTCCCTTAACTTGTAAGCCTACACACGCAAACACACGAAAGAGAGAACCAAGAGAATAATAAAGCAAGAGAAGTAATTGGGAGAAGACTCAGTATTATTATTAATAAACCATCAACAACAATACATGCCCAACAACTCCCCCTCACGCGTCCTATTTATATAGGTGCCGCAAGGTTTCAGCCCTTTTCCAACTAGTAATAGAACTCCTATCGCGACTAGGTTTCCTATCACAAGTCTATTCCTATTAAGACTCAAAGTGGCCAGCCCAAATCCTAACAAGAATAGTCAGCCCACACGCGCACCAGCAAGCCCAAGGAAACCCTGTGCGCCTTGGATTCCCGGGTTGTGACAATTGGTTCCATTTTTGAGTTTTGAGCTGAAATTTTGTACACACACCAATAAAAATCCAATGCACCTTCCTGCAAAATTTCAGATTTTTCTGAGAAGTGAAAGTCCGACTTTTTATTTTTTGAACAATTAAAATCCCGTAACACGGGAAAAATGGAAAAGCACCTCAGACGAGGTCAAAATGTCCGGGGAAGGCATTCAAAAGTCCTTATAAATCATCCCCATATTTGTGGAATCATCTAAGGTAGCATTTGACATGGTGGATTTGGAGATTGCTCTTATGCATTGGTTCACTAGGCCATTGTTGCACTATTGGGGCGCCATTGGTGGCCCATTGGAGCGCTATTGGTGCGCCTTTGGTTTGATTTTTTAGTTTTAAGCTGAAATTTTGTACACACAACAATAAAAATCCAATCCAACTACCTGAAAAATTTCATATTTTTCTAAGTTCTGAAAGTCCGACTTTTTATTTTTGAAACAATTAAAATTTCGTAAATCGGGGAAAATGGAATTGCACCTCAGATGAGCTCAAAATGTCCGGGGAAGGCATCCAAATATCCTTATAAATCATCCCAATTTTTTTTGAATCTTCTTTGGTAGCATTTGACATGGTGGATTTGGTGGTTGCTGTTATGCATTGGTTCACTGGGCCATTGTTGCGCTATTGGGGCGCCAAAGGTGCGCTATTGGTGCGCCATTAGTTCAATTTTTGAGTTTTGTGCTGAAATTTTGTACACAGACGAATAAAAATCCAATCCAAATACGTGCAAAATTACAGATTTTTCTGAGAAGTGGAAGTCTGACTTTTTATTTTTGGAACAATTAAAATCCCGTAAATCGGGAAAAATGGAAAAGCGTCTTAGATGAGCTCAAAATGTCTGGGGAAGGCATCCCAAAGTCCTTATAAATCGTCCCCATATTTGAGGAATCATCTTCGGTAGCATTTGGCATGGTGGATTTGGAGATTGCTCTTATGCATCTGTTCAGTGGGCCATTGCTGTGCTATTGGTTCGCCAATGGTGCGATTTTTGAGTTTTGAGCTGAAATTTTGGTTATTGATTTTTGAGCTGAAATTTTTTACACTCAAGAATAAAAATCCAATCCAACTACCTGCAAAATTTCACATTTTTCTGAGAAGTGGAAGTCCGACTTTTTATTTTTGGAACAATTAAAATCCCGTAATTCGGGAAAATTGGAAAAGCACCTCAGACGAGCTCAAAATGCCCGGGCAAGGCATCCAAAAATCCTTATAAATCATCCCCATATTTGTGTAATCAGCTTAGGTAGCATTTTACATGGTGGATTGGGAGATTGCCCTTATGCATTGGTTCACCAGGCCATTGTTGCACTATTGGGGCGCCATTGGTGGCCCATTGGTGCGCTATTGGTGCGCCATTGGTTCGACTTATGAGTTTTGTGCTGAAATTTTGTACACACACCAATAAAAATCCAATGCACCTTCCTGCAAAATTTCAAATTTTTCTGAGTTGTGAAAGTCCAACTTTTTATTTTTGGAACAATTAAAATCCCGTAAATCGGGTAAAATGGAAAAGCACCTCAGATGAGCTCAAAATGTCCGGGGAAGGCATCCAAAAATCCTTATAAATCATTCCCATATTTGTGGATTCATCTTAGGTAGCATTTGACATGGTAGATTTGGAGATTGCTCTTATGCATCGGTTCACTGGGCCATTGGTGCGATATTGGGGCGCCATTGGTGCGATTTTTGAGTTTTGAGTTGAAGTTGTGAATTTTGAGTTGTGAGCTGAAATTTTGTACACAGACGAATAAAAATCCAATCCAAATACCTGCAAAAGTTCAGATTTTTCTGAGTAGTGGAAGTCAGACTTTTTATTTTTGGAACAATTAAAATCCCTTAAATCGGGAAAAATAGAAAAGCACCTCAGATGAGCTCAAAATGTCCAGGTAAGGCATGCAAAAATCCTTATAAATCATCCCCATATTTGTGAAATTATCTTAGATAGGATTTGACGTGGTGGATTCAGAGACTGCTCTTATGCACTGGTTCACTGGGCCATTGGTGCGCCAATGGGGTGCTATTGGTGCGCCATTGGTGCGATTTGAGAGTTTTGAGCTGAAATTTTTTAAAGACACCAATAAAAATACAATCCAACTACCTGCAAAATTTTTGATTTTTCAGAGATGTGGAAGTGCAACTTTTTATATTTGGAACAATAAAAATCCCGTAAATCGGGAAAAATGTAAAAGCACCTCAGATGAGGTTAAAATGTCTGGGAAAGGCATCCAAAATTCCTTATAAATCATCCCCATATTTTTGAAATCATATTAGGCAGAATTTGACGTGGTGGATTTGGAGATTGCTCTTATGCATTTGTTCACTAGGCCATTGGGGCGCCAATGGTGCGCCATTGGTGCGCGACTGGTGCGCCTTTGGTGTGATTTTTGAGTTTTCAGCTGAAATGTTTTACACACACCAGTAAAAATCCAATCCAACTACCTCCAAAATTTCAAATTTTTCTGAGAGATGGAAGTCTGACGTTTTATTTTTGGAATAATTAAAATCCCGTAAATCGGGAAACATGGAAAAGCACCTCAGACGAGCTCAAAATGTCTGGGGAAGGCATCAAAAAATCCTTAAAAATCATCCCCATATTTTTGGAATCATCTTAGGCAGCATTTGACATGGTGGATTTGGAGATTGCTCTTATGCATTGGTTCACTAGGCCATTGGGGCGCCATTGGTGCGCCATTGGTGCGATACTGGTGCGCCATTGGTGCGACTTTTGATTTTTGAGCTGAAATTTTGTACACACACCAACAGAACTCCAATCCAACTACCTGCAAAAATTTCAGATTTTTTTGAGATGTGGAAGTCCGATTTTTTTTTTTGGAACAATTAAAATCCTGTAAAATCGGGAAAAATGGTAAAGCACCTCAGACGAGCTCAAGATGTCGGGAAAGGCATCCAAAAATCCTTATAAATCATCCCCATGTTTTTGGAATCATCTTAGGTAGCATTTGACATGGTGAATTTGGAGATTGCTTTCATGCATTGGTTCACTGGGCCATTGTTGCGCTATTGGGGCGCCATTGGTGCGCTATTTGTGCGCCATTGGTTCGATTTTCGAGTTTTGTGCTGAAATTTTGTACACACACCAATAAAAATCCAATCCAACTACCTGCAAAATTTTAGACTTTTCTGAGAAGTGAAAGTCTGACTTTTTATTTTTGGAACAATTAAAATCCCGTAAACCGGGAAAACTGGAAAAGTACCTCAGATGAGCACAAAATGTCCGGGGAAGGCATCCAAAAAGCCTTATAAATCATCTCATTTTGTGGAAACGTCTTAGGTAGCATTTGACATGTTGGATTTGGAGATTTCTCTTATGCATTGGTTCACTGGGCCATTGGTGCGCTATTGGGGCGCCATTGGTGCGCTATTGCTGCGCTATTTTGAGCTGAATTTTTGATTTCTGAGTTATGAGTTGAAATTTTGTACAGAAATAAATAAAAATAAAATCCAAATAACTGAAAAATTACAAATTTTTCAGGGAAGTGGAAGTCTGAATTTTTATTTTTTGAACTATTAAAATCCCGTCAATCGGGAAAAAATGTCCGCAGAAGGCATCCAAAAATCCTTGTAAATCATCCCCATATTTGTGGAATCATCTTAGGTAGCATTTGACATGGTTGTTTTGGAGATTGCTCTTCTGCATTGGTGCGCTATTGGGGGGCCATTGGGGCGCCATTGGTGCACTATTGGAGTGCCTTTGGTGCGATTTTTGAGTTTTGAGCAGAAATTTTGTACACACACCAATAAAAATCCAATCCAACTACCTGAAAATTTCAGATTTTTCTGAGATGTGGAAGTCCGACTTTTTATTTTTGGAACAATTAAAATCCCGTAAATCGGGAAAAATAGAAAAGCACCTCAGATGTGCTCAAAATGTCCGGGGAAGGCACGCAAAAATCCTAATAAATCATCCCCATATTTGTGGATTCTTCTTAGGTAGAATTTGACATTGTGGATTTGGAGATTGCTCTTATGCATTGGTATACTGGGCCATTGGTGCGATTTTTTAGTTTTGAGCTCAAATTTGTACACACACCAATAAAAATTCAATCCAGCTACCTGCAAAATTTCAGATTTTCTGAGATTTGAAAGTCCGACTTTTTATTTCTGGAACAATTAAAATCCCGTAAATCGGGAAAAGTGGAAAAGCACCTCAGATGGGCTCAAAATGTCCGGTAAGGGCATCAAAAAGTCATTATAAATCATCCCCACATTTGTGGAATCATCTTAGGTAGCATTTGACTTGGTGGATTTGGAAATCGCACTTATGCATTGGTTCACTGGGCCATTTTGGCGCCATTGGTGCGCGACTGGTGCGCCTTTGGTGCGATTTTTGAGTTTTGAGCTGAAATTTTTTGCACACACCAATAAAAATCCAATCCTACTACCAGCAAAATTTTAAAATTTTCAGAGATGTGGAAGTCCAATTTTTTATTTTTGGAACAACTAAAATCACGTAAATCGGGAAAAATGGAAATGCACCTCAGACGAGCTCAAAATGTCTGGTGAAGGAATCCAAAAATCCTTATAAATCATCCCCATATTTGTGGAATCATCTCAGGTAGCATTTGACATGGTGGATTTGGATAATGCTCTTATGCATTGGTTCACTGGGCCATTGTTGCACTATTGGGGCGCCATTGGTGGCCCATTGGTGCGTTATTGGTGCGCCATTGGTTCAATTTTTGAGTTTTGAGCTGAAATTTTGTACACACACCAACAAAACTCCAATCCAAATACCTGCAAAATTTCAGATTTTTCTGAGATGTGAAATTCCGACTTTTTATTTTTGGAACAATTAAAATCCCCTAAATCGGGATAATTGGAAAAGCACCTCAGAGGAGCTCAAAATGTCCGGGGAAAGCTTCCAAAAATCGTTGTAAATCATCCCCATATTTGTGAAATCATCTTAGGTAGGATTTGACATGGTGGATTTGGAGATTGCTCTACGCATTGGTTCACTGGGCCATTGGGGAGCCATTGGTCATTGGTGCGCGACTGGTGCGCCTTTGGTGCAATTTTTGAGTTTTGAGCTGAAATTTTGTACACACACCAATAAAAATCTAATCAAACTACCTGCAAAATTTTAGAATTTTTAGAGAAGTGGAAGTCCAACTTTTTATTTTTGGAACAACTAAAATCCGGTAAATCGGAAAAAATGGAAATGCACCTCAGACGAGCTCGAAATGTCTGGGAAAGGCATCCAAAAATCCTTATAAATCATCCCCATATTTGTGGAATCATCTCAGGTAGCATTTGACATGGTGGATTTGGATAATCCTCTTATGCATTGGTTCACTGGCCTATTGGCGCACTATTGGTGCGCCATTGGTTTGATTTTTGAGTTTTGAGCTGAAATTTTGTACACACACCAATAAAAGTCCAATCCAACTACCTGCAAAATTTCAGATTTTTCTGAGAAGTGGATGTCCGACTTTTTATTTTCGGAACAAATAAAATCCCATAAATCGGGAAAAATAGAAAAGCACCTCAGATGAGCTCAAAATGTCCGGGGAAGGCATCCAAAAATCCTTATAAATTATCCCCATATTTGTGGAATCATTTTAGGTAGCATTTGACATGGTGGATTTGTAGATTGCACTTACGCACCGGTTCACTGGGCCGTTGGTGCGCAATTGGGACGCCATTGGTGCGATTTTTAAGTTTTAAGCTGAAATTGTGATTTTTGATTTTTGAGCTGAAATTTTGTACACACACGAATAAAAATCCGATCCAAATACCTGCAAAATTACATATTTTTCTGAGATTTGGAAGTCTGATTTTTTATTTTTGGAACAATTAAAATCCCGTAAATCGGGGAAAAATAGAAAAGCACCTCAGATGAGCTCAAAATGTCCGGGGAAGGCTTCCAAAAATCCTTATAAATCATCCCGATATTTGTGGAATCATCTTAGGTAGCAATTGACATGGTGGATTTGGAGATTGCTCTTATGCATTGGTTCACTGGGCCATTGGTTCGCCATTGGGGCGCCAATGGTGCGCCAATGGTGCGCTACTGGTGCGTCCTTGGTGCAATTTTTTGAGTTTTGAGCTGAAATTTTGTACACACACCAATAAAAGTCCAATCCAAGTACCTGAAAATTTTCAGATTTTTATGAGGTGTGGAGGTCTGACGTTTTATTTTTGGAACAATTAAAATCCCGTAAATCACGAAACATGGAAAAGCACCTCAGACGAGCTCAAAATGTCCGGGGAAGGCATCCAAAAATCCTTATAAATCATACCCATATTTTTGGAATCGTCTTAGGAAGCATTTGACATGGTGGATTTGGAGATTGCTCTTCAGCATTGGTTCACTGGGCCATTGTTGCACTATTGGGGCGCCATTGGTGGCCCATTGGTGCGCTATTGGTGCACCATTGGTTCGATTTTTGGGTTTTTAGCTGAAAATTTGTACACACCAAAAAAAATCCAATCCAAGTACCTGTAAAATGTCAGAATTTTCTGAAATTTGAAACTTCGACTTTTTGTTGTTGGGACAATTTAAATCCCGTAAATCGGGAAAAATAGAAAAGCACCTCAGATGAGCTCAAAATGTCCGGGGGAGGCATCCAAAAATATTTATAAATCATCTCCATATTTGTGGAATCATTTTAGGTAGCATTTGACATGGTGGATTTGGAGATTTCTCATATGCATCGGTTCACTGGGCCATTGGTGCGCTACTGGGACGCCATTGGTGCGATTTTTGAGTTTTGAGCTGAAATTGTGTTTTTTGAGTTTTGAGCTGAAATTTTGTACCCACACGAATAAAAATCCAATCCAATTACCTGCAAAATTACAGATTTGTTTCGTATTTGGAAGACTGACTTTTTATTTTTGGAACAATTAAAATCCCTTAAAACGGGAAAAATAGAAAAGCACCTCAGATGAGCTCAAAATGTCCGGGGAAGGCTTGCAAAAATCCTTATAAATCATCCCCATATTTGTGAAATCATCTTAGGTAGGATTTGACGTGTTGGATTTGGAGACTCCTCTTATGCATTGGTTCATTGGTGCGCTAGGGGCGCCATTGGTGCGCTTTTTGAGTTTTGAGCTGAAATTATTTACACACACCAACAAAAATCCAATCCAACTACCTGGAAAATTTAAGATTTTTCTGAGAAGTGGAAGTCCGACTTTTTATTTTCGGAACAAATAAAATACCGTAAATCGGGAAAAATGGAAAAGCACCTCAGACGAGCTCAAAGTGTTCATGGAAGGCATCCAAAAATCTTTATAAATCATCCCCATATTTGTGGAAACGTCTTAGGTAGCATTTGACCCGGTCGATTTGGAGATTGCTCTTATGCATTGGTTCACCGGGCCACTGTTGCACTATTGGGGCGCCATTGATGGCCCACTGGGGCGCTATTGGTGCGCCTTTGGCTCGATTTTTTTTGTTTTGAGCTGAAATTTTGTACACACACTAATAAAAATCCAATCCAACTACTTGCAAAATTTCAGATTTTTCTCAGATGTGAAAGTCCGACTTTTTATTTTTGGAACAATTAAAATCCCGTAAATCGGGAAAAATAGAAAAGCACCTCAGATGAGCTCAAAATGTCCGGGGAAGGCATCCAAAAATCCATTTAAATCAACACCGTAATTTTGGAATCATCTTAGGTAGCATTTGACATGGTGGATTCAGAGATTGCTCTTATGCAATGGTTCACTGGGCCATTGGGGCGCCATTGGTGCGCTATTGGTGCGCCATTGGTGCAATTTTTGAGTTTTGAGCTGAAATTTTGAATACAGACCAATAAAAATCCAATCCAACAACCTTCAAAATTTCAGTTTTTTCTGAGAAGTGGAAGTCCGATTTTTTATTTTTGGAATAAATAAAATCCAGTAAATCGGGGAAAATGGAATTGCACCTCAGATGAGCTCAAAATGTCCGGGGAAGGCATCCAAATATTCTTATAAATCATCCCCATATTTTTGGATTGATCTTAGGTAGCGTTTGACATGGTGTATTTGGAGATTGCTCTTACGCATTGGTTCACTGGGCCATTGTTGCGCTACTGGAGCGTCATTGTTGCGCTATTGGTGTGCCATTAGTTCTATTTTTGAGTTTTGAGCTGAAATTTTGTACACACACCAATAAAAATCCAATCCAACTACCTGCAAAATTTCAGCTTTTTCTGAGAAGTGAAAGTCCGACTTTTTATTTTTGGAACAATTAAAATCCCGTAAATCGGGAAAAATGGAAAAACTCCTCATATGAGCTCAAAATGTCCGGGGGGGGCATCCAAAAATCCTTACAAATCATCCCCATATTTGTGGAATCATTTTAGGTAGAATTTGACATTGTGGATTTGGAGATTGCTCTTATGCATTGGTTCACTGGGCCATTGGGGCACTAATGGGGCGCTATTGGTGCGCAATTGGGGCGCCACTAGTGCGATTTTTGAGTTTTGAGCTGAAATCTTAATTTTTGAGTTTTGAGCTGAAATTTTGTACACACACCAATAAAAATCCAATCCAACTACCTGCAAAATTTTAGATTTTTCTGAGATGTGGAAGTGCAACTTTTTATATTTGGAACAATTAGAATCCCTTAAATCGGGAAAAATGGAAAAGCACCTCAGATGAGCTCAAAATGTCCGGGGAAGGCATCAAAAATTCCTTATAAATCATCCCAATATTTGTGAAATCATCTTAGGTAGGATTTTACGTGGTGGATTTGGAGATTGCTCTTATACATTGGTTCACTGGGCCATTGGGGCGCCATTGGTGCGCCATTGGTGCGCTATTGGTGCGCCTTTGGTGCGATTTTTGAGTTTTGAGCTGAAATTTTGTACACACACCAATAAAAATCCAATCCAACTACCTGCAAAATTTCAGATTTTTTTCTGAGCAGTGGAAATCCGATTTTTTATTTTTGGAACAATTAAAATCCCGTAATTCGGGAAACATGGAAAAGCACCTCAGACGAGCTCAAATTGTCCGGGGAAGGCATCCAAAAATCCTTATAAATCATCCCCATTTTTTTGGAATCGTCTTAGGAAGCATTTGACGTGGTGGATTTGGAGATTGCCCTTCTGTATTGGTTCACTTGGCCATTGTTGCACTATTGGGGCGCCATTGGTGGCCCATTGGTGCGCTACTGGTAACTACCTGAAAAATTTCAGAATTTTCTGAAATATGAAACTTCGACTTTTTATTTTTGGAACAATTAAAATCCCGTAAATCAGGAAAAATGGAAAAGCACCTCAGATGACCTTAAAATGTCCGGGGAAGGCATCCAAAAATCCATATAAATCATCCTGATATTTGTGGAATCATCTTAGGTAGCATTTGACATGGTGGATTTGGAGATTGCTCTTATGCATTGGTTCACCGGGCCACTGTTGCACTATTGGGGCGCCATTGGTGGCCCACTAGGGCGCTATTGGAGCGCCATTGGTTCGATTTTTGAGTTTTGAACTGAACTTTTTTACACATACCATTAAAAATCCAATCCAACTACTTGCAAAATTTCAGATTTTTCTCGGATGTGAAAGTCCGACTTTTTATTTTTGGAACAATTAAAATCCCGTAAATCGGAAAAAATGGAAAAGGACCAGAGACGAGCTCAAAATGTCCTTGGAAGGCATCCAAAAATCCTTATAAATCTTCCCCATATTTGTGGAATCATCTTAGGTAGCATTTGACATGGTGGATTTGGAGATTGCTCTTATGCATTGGTTCACCGGGCCATTGTTGCACTATTGGGGCGCCATTGGTGGCCCTCTGGGGCGCTATTGGTGCACCATTGGTTCGTTTTTTTAGTTTTAAGCTGAAATTTTGTACACACACCAATAAAAATCCAATCCAACTACTTAAAAAATTTCAAATTTTTCTGAGATGCGGAAGTCCGACTTTTTATTTTTTGAACAATTAAAATCTCGTAAATCGGAAAAAATGGAAAAGCACCTCAGTCGAGCTCAAAATGTCCATGGAAGGCATCCAAAAATCCTTATAAATCCTCCCCATATTTGTGCAATCATCTTAGGAAGATTTGACATGGTGGATTTGGAGATTGCTCTTTTGCATTGGTTCACTGGGCCATTGTTGCACTATTAGGGCGCTATTGGTGGCCCATTGGTGCGCTATTGGGGCACCACTGGTGCGATTTTTGAGTTTTGAGCTGAAATTTTGATGTCTGAGTTTTGAGTTGAAATTTTGTACACAGACCAATAAAAATCCAATCCAACTACCTGCAAAATTTCAGATTTTTCAGAGATGTGGAAGTCCAATTTTTATTTTTGGAACAAGTAAAATCCCGTAAATCGGGAAAAATGGAAAAGCACCTCAGATGAGCTCAAAATGTCCAATGAAGGCATCCGAAAATCCTTATAAATTATCCCCATATTTGTGGAACCGTCTTAGGTAGCATTTGACATGGTGGATTTGGAGATTGCTCTTATGCATTGGTTCACTGGGCCATTGGTGCGCTATTGGTGCCCCATTGGGGCACCATTGATGTCACACTACTTGCACTCCAAGCCTAGAAGGGTGCGGAATTCTCTAGAACCTTATGGAATCCTCTAGGCTACTCTTGTGGATAAGGTTGTGTAGATATTTTCCATAGAACATTCTAGGCCTTGTAATCTCCACCGTTAGATCGTGGAACATTCTAGAGGCTCAATCCTAGCCATCCATGGTGGAGGGGGATTTGCCTATATAAGGAGGAGGGCTCCTCATTTGTAAAGCATCCATCAAAACACACACTTGAGAGCTTTGTATACTTGGGAGAAGTAATACAATTGGGTTCATTCCTTCCAAACACCCTCTTGTTCACTTGTTGCCTTTCTTTATTCTTTCTCCAATTGCTTCCATTGGTGTAAGGCTGATCTTAGGCTTGAGTTTGAGTGAAAGTTGCCCAGGAGCCGCACGGGCTAACATTCCAAAACTCTAAGTCCGTGACAGTTGGTAGCGGAGCCGACCCGACCCAACTCCGGTGTCACGCCAAGCGCTCCGTGGGTATGGAGTAGGCAGGGTGCCCGGTCGACAACGAGGGCGTCGTCGGATTCGGTGGGGGAAAATGTGACGGAATCCCACATCGGAAAGGAAGGGGAAGGTCTTGGGCCATATATAGAGGGGTGCTGCACACCCCACTAGGTTGACCTTTTGGGGAGAGGGTAATGACCCCGTGACAATTGATGCGCCATTGGTGCGATTTTTGAGTTTTAAGCTGAAATTTTAATTTTTGAGTTTTGAGCTGAAATTTTGTACACACACCAATAAAAATATAATCCAACTACCTGCAAAATTTCAGATTTTTCTGAGAAGTGGAATTCCAACCTTTTATTTTTGGAACAATTAAAATCCCGTAAACCGGGATATTTGGAAAAGCACCTCAGATGAGCTTAAAATGTCCGGGGAGGGCATCCAAAAATCCTTATAAATCATTCCCAAATTTTTGGAATCATCTTAGGTAGCATTTGACATGGTGGATTTGGAGATTGCTCTTATGCATTGGTTCACTAGGCCATTGGTGCGCCGTTGGTGCGATTTTTGAGTTTTGAGCTGAAGTTTTGTACACACACCAATAAAAATCCAATCCAACTACCTGCAAAATTTCAGATTTTTCAGAGATATGGATGTCCGACTTTTTATTTTTGGAACAATTAAAATCCCGTCAATCGGGAAAAATGGAAAAGCACCTCAGATGAGCTCAAAATGTCCTCGGAAGTCATCCAAAAATCCTTATAAATCTTCCCCATATTTGTGGAACCGTCTTAGTAGCATTTGACATGGTGGATTTGGAGATTGCTCTTATGCTTTGGTTCACTGGGGCATTGGTGCTGTTAGTAATGTGCCCAAAAGCCAATCAATGGATGATCGTATGTAGTCATGTATATACATTAAGGTTGTTCCAATAAATATGTTTATGAGATAAACACTTGCACATATTTATAACCCTTGAATATATTTGATATATTCTTAAATGTCCCCAGTCGATTATTATTATGGATGGGTTGTAATAATAAATAAAGACTAGCGTATGTTGAGAATTATATGAGATATGAATTCTACATACGGGTACAAGTTAGAGAACTTGTGGACTGGACCGACCCACATAAGAACCCTACATGGAACGTTATATGAATATCATTAGTGGTTCTTATATGTATTGTCCTTAGACCTGACATCATCAAGGTTCCCAACATATAAGTTGTATACTTTGATATTATTCCTGGTCATTCGTAACTGAGTGGACGTGAGGGTAATCATTGGGTATATGATATAATGTGTAGTGGGTTTTGATTGATCGAGATGGGATTCGTCCAACCCATATAACGGGTATATTATCAGATGGCCTCTTGATAGATTTGAACTGTTAAATGCGTGGCCACGCTCGGATTATGTAATATGGTGATATAATGAGTATCCGTTTTACACAGTTAACTCAGGGATCATGAAACTAAGATTAAACATATACGAGAATGACGTTGTCCATGTCTCGTGTTTAATCTTGATAATGGGACGAAAGGACGATGACATGTTTCCGAGGCATATTGAATCAGTACTGATCTTGTCGTTTGGGTAGCAATGATGTGTTGCTAGACGTTGCTCTTTGCTTATAATTGTAAAATGAGATTTTACAATTATTTCCAAACGTTATAAGTACCTACAGGGTCACACACATAGAACTGTTGATTCAAGCTGGTGGTTGAACCATGGTTGGACCGTGGTTCGACCTAGTGGTTGGACCATGCTTGGACCGTGGTTGGACCAGGGCCGTTTTGGTTCACTAATTGTCTGAATTATTGAACCAGAATTAGTGATGTGATGTGTTGATATATGATAATGCATTAGTGGTAGACAAGATAATGAGAATCTTAATCATGATAGATGGTGGACCATTATGTTGGCCATTGTCTCCATTTACTTTATGCATTAGCGGGTGTGGGTAATGAGATTATCTAGCTCTTGAATTCTGATTTTTCAGACTTGCAAAAACACACACAAGTGAGACTTGAGTGAGACTTGAATATTCAGATTACATGTAACGCCCCGAATTTTCGTAATTTGATTTTTCGGATTTTTCGAAATTTTAATTCCAATTTTACCCTTGGGGTATTTTCGAGTTTTAGTCGAGAAATAAATTACTATGCCTTGGGAATGTCAATTTTAAGTGGGTGTCGTCCATGGTTCGGGTTCCGTTGGAAACGGATCCGAGAACGGGGTGAAACGCGAAGATTAACGGAGGGTACTATAAAACTACGTCGTTTTGGAATTGTGAAAAAAAAAAAAAAGCTGCAGGTCAACGGGGCGGGTTGACCGCGCCAAGCTAAACGACATGACGTCGTTTTGAGCTTGGTGGGTCAAAACCCTAGCCGGCCCTCTTCTTTTTCTTTTCTCCTCCTTTCTTTTTTTCTTTCTTCTACTCCTCGCCGCCTCCTCCTACCTCCCTTCTTCTTCTTCTTCTCTCTCGCTCTCTCTCTCCATCTCTCTCTTTTCCTCACGAAACCCCCTCTCCTCAGGTTGTGAAGACGACGGCTCTAGGGCCGGACTTCCTTTCCTCTTCATCTTTTCTCTTCTCACCCGCTCGCCGTGCCATCACCTTGGAGACGTCGCCGCATCGAGAAGGGGAGCACGCACTGGGCATAACCGGCGCGAGGTTGTGACGAGGAGGATCTGTGTTCGGGTCCCCGCCGTTGGTTGGTAAGCTTCGCTGCCTTTCTCCTCCTTTTGCTCTTCCTTCTTGCTCTTCCGAGTTCTGACCGTGGGTGATTTTGTGTTGTTGGCGGCGCGTGTGTGTTTGTGTGGTTTGCTGTGGACTCCGTGGTGGCCGGAGGGTGGCGGGTCGACTGTGTTGTGTTGGCTGTTGGTGGTGGTTGTGTGTAGCTTGTGTTTGGTGGCCGATGGCTCTGGTGGTCGGGTTTGTGGATTCCTGCAGTGTGGGGGTGTTGACGAGGTTGCAGATGGTGTTGTTGAGTGGCTGGGTTGTTATTGTTATGTTGGTGCACGGGTTCTTTGTCCCCGGCAGAGGTTTGCTGCAGGCTTGGGTTCAGTGAACGAAACCGGGATGTGAGCACCCCATTTTGGTGGTTATTACCGGTAAGCAATCTGGTGTCTTAATTGTTTCATGGTTTGTTTGATTGTTTTGCAAATCTGGTGTGTG